>PVJX010008980.1:23683-63112 GCA_004027295.1 Dolichotis patagonum | reverse complement strand
AGACATGCACTGTGCTCTGCCAACCCTGTCTGTGCGGGAAAAGTGGAGAGCCCTGACTTGGGCTCTGCTAACCCCCTGACCCCCGCTGTGTGACCTGCACAGGCACTTGTGTCTGTGAGCCGTGGCTTCCTCCCGTGGGGTGAAGGGGGACACAGGGGAGATTGATCTGGGAGTCCCGGGGCTGGGCTGGGCCGGGGAGCCCTGTGGCTTTGGCTGCTGTGTCCTTGCAGGTGCCCGTGTGGAGGAGTTCCTGTATGAGAAACTGGACAGAAAGGTGCCTTCCAGGGTCACCAACGGGGAGCTGCTGGCCCAGTACATGGCCGAGGCAGCCAGCGAGCTGGGGGCTACCACACCCTATGGTGAGCGGCCTCACACCTGCTGGGGCAGGGCTGGGGCTGGCCCTGAGTTTCACCTGCCTTTCTTTCTCCTGTGGCTCCCTTCTTTCCTTCTTCCCTTTCTTTTGTTTTAAAAACCATATAGGGCTGGGATTTAGCTCAAAAGCACAAGGTCATGAGTTCGATCCCCAGTACCAAAAAAAAAAAAAAAAAAGTTGATTTTAACTGTAAAACTGCACACAGTAGCACATGCCTGTAATCCCAGCACTCAGGAGGCTGAGGCAGGAGGATCACCACAGTTTCAAAGCCAGCCTGGGCTACATAGTAAGTTCAAAGACAGCCTAAACCACACAGCGAGACCGTGTTTCAAAAAAATAACTCTAATCGTAAAAATCTCCATCATCGCAGAATAGAGGAAAATTAAAAGCCACCTGCTCCCCACATAATCAGTTTGACTTGTATAAATTTGTGGGGGTTTTGGGGGTGCTAGGGATGCAGCCCGGGGTGAGTGTTCATTAAACTGCACCCCAGCCTGGCGTGTTACTGGGGCCACAAGTCCCTGGGCCTCGTGCTGCAGGTATTGGCCCATGGTAGCCTGACCAGAGCTATCCCTGTCTTAGTCCTTCTGTTTCTTAATTTGTTGGAGGTGAAAACTTATGTGCTATAAAATGTACATTATAAAAATAAACATATAATTCAGTGGTTTATGGTAAATTTATGGAATCTTACAAACATCTCTACAGTCCTATTTTATGGTCAATTCCTGCTCCCACCTCTGGGCAAGCACTCTTGTGCTGTGTTCTCTGGAAGTCTGTCTTTCCTGTAAATCACTATAAGCTCTCATTTGCATTTAGCTTCTTTCACCTAGCATCATTGGGGGGGGGTGTTGAGGTAGGGGTTCCCAATGTAGTCTACGCTGGCCTCAAACTCATGCTGATCTTCCTGCTTCAGCCTACCAGCGCTGGAATTGAAGGCATGTGCCACCACACCTATAAATAAGAACAAATCCATCCTGATAAGCACTGCCTTTTTGTGGTTTGTTTTGTTTTTTGAGACTGGTTTTGTTTTTTTTTTTGGTACCAGGGATCGAACTCATGACTGCGTGCTTGCAAGGCAGGCACTTGTGCCGCTGAGCTAAATCCCCTTGAGACTGCTTTTTGCCATGTAGTTCAAGCTGGCCTCCCTCGCTGTGACCCTCCTGCCTGTGCCTTCTGTGTGCTGGGATCACAGGCCTGTGCCACTGTGCCCAGCTCCAGCACTGCCTTTTGATTAGTGTACTAGTCCATTTATATTTAATATAGTCCTTGATGTGATTGGCTTTACATGCATACTTTGCTACTGTTTATTTAGCATTTAGAGATCATTTTCATTCTGATTTCTTCCTTGCTGTCTTGTTTTGTGTTATATTTTCTAGCGTAACATTTAAATTTCTTTTTTGTTTTGTTTTGTTTTTGGTATCTGGAATTGAACTCAGGACCTCTTGCTTGCCAGGCAGGTGCTTAAAGTTTTCTTAGTGGTTATTCTAGGTATTACAGTATGGATTTTTTTACAGCACAGATTTTAACTTATCACAGTCTACTAAGCCATGCTAATTAACTTCTAGTAAAAGTTGGAAACTGCTGCACTACAGCTACGTTCTCTTGTCATTTCTCTGTACTATTATTGTCATCTGTTTTATAAAGCCAACAAGTTTTACAGTGAGCTTTCATGTAGTTAGGTCAGTTAATAGAAGAGAAAATTATATCTTTCATGTTCAACTGTAATCTATTGCTCTGTGATGTCATTGCCTTTGAACTTGAAGAATTTCCTTCTTGTTTGAGTCAGGGTCTCAGTGTGTAGCTCAGGCTGACCTTGAACTCAGGGTGCTCTATGGGGCCCTGGCCCAGGACCACCAAGCTCCTGCTCCTGCTCCTGCTCCTGCTCAGGGGTGTGACACTGAAAAACACACGGACAAGATATAGTTCAGTTACAAAGGGGAACAGGACGTTCAGAGCCCCGAGGATGACTCAGACCCCGAGGCACCGGTGCTTACCTGGGGTTTGCGCTGGGGGCTCCAGGCAGGGAGGGGCTCAAGGACTGAGGCACAGAGTGTTTTTGCGCAAAGCGTGCAGGAGTGGATCTAGTTAACTAGTTCACTTCTTTACCTGCTAACTGCAGCTACGGGAGCTGGGAGGCGAGTGAGAGGCCAAAGTCCCCGGCTGAGGTTGTCATCGTGCTGTGAGGTGCCAGGACCTCACAGGCCGTTTGCTGTTTGCTGATTTCCACTGTGGCCGTTAGCTTAGGGATTAACCTCGGCTGCCAGCCAGCTGTGGGTCTCATCACAAACCATGACCCCAAAGTCACGCAGGCCTAGGACAGACTCAGTTTACTTCATGTCAGTTTGTTAATACCAATCGCTTGCTGCTCTGTACCATCAAGCTAGTCCTCCCCCAGCAGTGATCCTCCTGCCTCAGCTTCTCAAGTACTGGGGTTCTAGGGGTGTGCCCCCCGGGCCTAGCCGAAGTTGATGGGTTTCTCGTATGCCATGTGTACTACCAAGGAACTTCTTTATCTGACAGTGACTTTATTCAGCCTTCACTGCTGGAGGTTCATGTTTGCGTGTGGATTTCTCGGGTGAGCTCGCTTCCTTCCCCGTGGTTACGCAGTCTGCCTGCTATCTGGCCTCCGTCATTTCTGTGAGAAATAAATTGCCAACCTTAAGGTGCTCTGCCATGGTTGAATTGTTTTTCTCTGGTCAGGTTCAGGGCTTTTTGTCTTTGTCTTATAATAATTCATGATATCCCAACCATGGACTTCTGTTTTCTTTTTCCCTCTATTGAAAATCTTGAATTTCTTGATATGTAGGTTCATGTTTTCCATCAGATTCAGAAGGTTTGGGGCACTGTGTCTTCAGCATTTTTTCTGCCCTCTTCTCCCCTCTCCTGGGATTCCTGTTACTCATGCTGGTTCATTTGCTGGAGTTATTACAGCTTCGTTAGGTAGAAATACTATAGGCAGTCAGGGCTGGGCCCCCCTGAGATTCAGGACAGAAGGTAAAACTGCATCGTGACTGTGGCCAAGAACACATCAGTGGGAGGCCAGGCCCTAAGATAGCAAGCAACAAAAGGCCCAGGCCTGCCTGCTCCCCAAGGAAGAGGTGACAGATAACACCAGGTCTAACGAAGTCTAGATAGGCATCCAGCCCCTCAGTGGCCAATCAAGGCCCCCGATCCATCACCCACTTGAAAATTGGTTTTTTCCAACCTGAGAATATTTTGATCTCCCCATGCCCACTCGACGCATGACTTGCGTCCCCCATTGGATCAGTATCGCCTGTCTACTTACAATCTTACTGGTTGATCATAGCTTGTAACCCACATTATACCCACATGGTTGTGCTTTGTAAAACTTCCCCTGAGAAGTGGGCAGCCCACCTTCTGGGTATCCCCTCCTGTCCCTCTGGCAGGAGCTTTCTCAATGAATATTTCTTACTCTTATTTTTTTGTACCGGGGATCAAACTCACGGCCTTGCACTTGCCAGGCAGGCACTTACACCACTGAGCTACACCCCCGGCCTGAACAGTCCCTCCTCTTCATCGCCGTTGTTCCTAGTGTTCATTCTGCGGTTTTCAAGAATGAGAACTTGGCGTGTCAGACATCCAGCAGGCTGGGAGTTGTAGTGCTTCCCCGTAGTCATATTTGGAGTTTCTGGTATCGTTCCTGTGTCCGTGTCCCATGGATTTCTGAGACTCTGTTCACTTTCATCGCTTTTCTTTTTGTTCATCTATTTTCTGTTTGTTCTTTTGCACTGAGTAACTGCTATTGCTGTATCTTCAATGTGGCTGATTTTTTTCCTTCTGCCAGTTTAGATGCAATGCTGAGCCCCTCTAGTGAATTTTTCATTTCAGTTATCATACCTTTCTACTTCAGGATTTTCTTTTGTTTGTTTGTTTTTAATAATTTCTCTTTTCTGATGTTCTTATTCTGATGATACGTTGCCATCACACTTTCTTTTAATCCTGTCACCATGTTGATTCCCTTTTTCCCTTCTCCATGGACCCCACTGTCTTGCATCTGTCTGTGTCTCGTCATATTCCCTGCAGGTGTAAGAGTAGAACCCAGGCCTTGAGTGTGCTGGGCAGCTGCTCTGCTGCTGCAAGCAAAAAGCCCAGCCCAGTGTTTGTTCTCTATTTTGAGCCAAGGTCTTGCTAAGATGCCCAGGTTGGGTTCAAACTTGGGACTCTTCTCCCTCAGCCTGCTGAACTGCTGGGATTACTGGCGTGGCCCCGAAGCCCTGGCTGAAATGTGGACGCCTCAGATAACGTGGCAGCTTTGCATTCTCCCCTCGCCTGTGGGCTGTGATTGCCATGTTGGTTTAGACACATGTGAGCTGTTTGTAGAATCTGTGTCCCGCGGCGCAGCTGCTAAGGCTTCTGTGCTGCCCTCGTCTTAGAACGCGTTCTCCTCATTTTCAAGCTGAGCTCCCGAAGGCTCTTCTGGTCCGAGCATGTTAGTCGTCGGCTCATGGCGAATGATCAGAGCCTGTGTTTGAGTGTCTGCAGGCGGGGGAGCAGGGCTGCGCCCCCATGCGGGCAGCTTCCACGGCTGCTCCTGTCCTGTGTCCGCCCTGGCCCCAAGCTGGCTGCTGGGCTGCTTTTCCCAACTGTGTGCTGTCGAGGCTGCCACCATTTGAGCGGTGTCTCCCAGCCTTTTTTGTGTTTCTGTCACTGGAGCTGGTTCTTGTCACCTTCCCACCCTCGTAGAGCCTTAGAGCCACAGACTTTGAGCAGCCAGCAGCACTCCAGGCCACAATGTCACCACATTGCCCCTACCGAGATCAGGAGGGTGCCTTACAGTCATGCCTGGCAGTGTGTTCTCTGCCTTTGGATAGTTTTCTGTCTGCAAGTGGATGGTTCCAGCTGTGGGGTGCAGTTAATGGTACTTTTAGGGGCCAGCATTTGTCCACATCTTGTCTGTCATCCTGGAAGTGTCCCCTGCCCCCATCTTTGTGAGCGGAAGCCCAGGGCCTTGTGCACACCAGTGGCTGCAGCATTTCATCTTTGCGGGGACTCACAGTACACCCGACAGTCCCCGGTCGCCTGCTGGCACTCTGCCTGACTGCCTGGGGGTCCACAGCCTGGGACCCATCCCCACGCTCAGCCCTGTTCCCCAGGGAAGACGCTGCTCAAGGTGTCGGAGGCTGAGAAGTGCCTGGGGGCTGCCGAGAGGGACTTCATCCACACGGCCTCCGTCAGCTTCCTCACGCCCCTGCGCAACTTCCTGGAAGGGGACTGGAAGACAATTTCGGTGAGGGCCCTCAGCCCACGCAGGGGACCTGGGACTCCCGGGGCCTTCCTGCCTGGAAGTGGCTCCTGCATCCTGCGTGGAGGGCCTCAGTTTCCCTGTCTTGAGCAGACAGCCCCGGCACCGCCCAGGGCCTCACTGCTGCCCACTCCCACCCTGCAGAAGGAGAGGCGGCTCCTCCAGAACCGGCGCCTGGACCTGGATGCCTGCAAAGCGCGGCTAAAGAAGGCCAAGGCCGCGGAAGCCAAGGCCACGGTCAGTGTCCCTGCCAGCTCCCAGCCCTTGGGCTCTGGTGGGAGCCATGGGGGGACCTGGTGTTTGGTGTGACCTCTCTCCCCTCTCCCTGGCTGGGAAGGTCTGAGCTGGCTGGTCACTTCTGTGTCCCTGCCTCCAGGGGGGCCCTCCCTGGTGGCCCCAGGGCAGACATTCCCAGAATGGGTGCAGGCACCCCACAGCCTCCGAGACAGCCAGCTGGGGTTTCTTGCATGCCCTTGCCGCCTCCCTGTATGCTCTGCCTGGGCATGGCTCCCTACTAACCCTTCCTGCCGCTTGATCTGCGGGCCCGGGCTCCCCCGTGAGGATGCGGAGAACGCGTGTAGCCCGCCCGCTCAGGGCTGTCTACAGCACGGGGCCTGTGCCAGGGCACCCCTGTTCTGCCAGGCCAGTGGCACGTGCGTGAGCTGATCCGGCCTGGCTAGGCCAGGAGCGGGCGAGCTCTCCCTTGCATGCTAGGGGCTTAGGCCTGCTTGGGGACAGCCACTTGTGAGTTCCCAGGCTCGGCCAAAAAGTGCCAGCCCCACCCAGGTGAGCCCAAGTAGGCTCCCAGCTGCTGTGACCCTGGAGCCCTGGGGCCACAGCTGGGCCTACCCTGCCTCCTGCGAGAGCCAGGTGGAGTCTCAGCTGCCCCAGGTCAGTGGCCAGGAGGGCCTGGGGCCACTGGAATGAGCTCTTGAGTCACCTGGGCAGGACGATCTCTCCCTGTCACTGAGGCTAGAACAGCCTCACCCCAGGATGAACTTCTCTATCAGCCAGGCCAGGGCACCCCCCCTTCCCAAGCAGCCCCTCTCCCGCACAGTCCAGCGTAGGTCAGGAAGGAGCAGTGTACCCAGCTTAGTGACCCTGGCCCCCGCTCCAGCCTTTACCCGCGCAGTCTGGCGGGGCGTTCGGCGCGTCCTCACATCCCGCCTGCCCCGCGCTCCGGACTCACTAACTCTCTGTTTCTGTTCCCTGCCGTCCTGCTTTGGGTAACTTGGCTCAGTGTGAGGGAGATGTGAGTATACCTGTCCCGCGTGCTGTGCTGCTTCTGGGCTGGGCCGCGTGGCCGGTCCAGGGGGCGTCCTGGGCGGTTGCAAGCAGCTGCACTCTGTCTGGTGAGCCCCGTGCACCTGGAGCAGGTGCGCAGGGGCTGGAGCCCGCAGGCAGCTTTTTGCAATGGTTGAACGCCTGTCACTCTGTCCATCCATGCATCCATCTGTCCACCCTCATGGGGGAGGGCCTGGGCCTTGACGCAGGAGCTGCAGATGTGGTGTGCGGAGATTCTGGGGTGGAATGGCTGTGTGGGGTGGGCCGTGGGGGGTCTGTGGGCCTGACTGGGGCCTCGGAGTGTGCCTGGGTCCAGGGAGGAGGGGACCAGGCCGGGCTGTGACAGCAGCCGTGTCCACCCTTTCGGGGTCCCCAGCTCATCCACCCAGGTCACTGGATTCACCAGCCCCTCCACCATCTTGTCACCGGCCAGTGCCAGAAGCAGGCACAGGGGGATCTGTGGTGTCTCTGTGTCCTCCTCTCTCTGGGGCAGGGGCCACTGGCACTTGTGGGGCAGCCTCTTGGCCTCGACCCCGGCCCTGGCCCAGGGTGACCCTCTCCCCCCATGAATCTGTTCCCCGCCAGACGGTGCCTGACTTTCAGGAGACTAGACCTCGTAATTACATTCTCTCGGCCAGCGCCTCCGCGGTAAGCGCCCCGTGCCCCACCCTGTCCCAGTCTCCCAGTCTTGCTGGGCCTGACCTTGCAGGAGCCAGGAGGTAGCAGGCGACAGAGCCTGAAGCCCAGGGACTGCACCACAGCCAGGCTGGCTTCTGCGAAGCGCCGACCACGGTGGCTCAGCCAGCTGCACTGAGCCAGCCGCACAGGGAACTGCAGGCAGCCCCCGTCCGTGCCCTGGCGTCCGTGCCCTGGCGCCTGGGGTCTCCCTGCCCCTCCCTCCGCCCCATAGCCCTCCCAGCTCTGACTGCCCTGGGGTACAGCCGAGGCCTGGGCCTGCCTTCCCTGACCCAGACTCCCAGATGAAGGTTGAGGTGGCCACCCCATCACACTTGTCAGTGACCAGGGAGGACAGGGAGGCCTGACTGCCCAGAGCCTGGTTCCAGGTTAAGGCCTGTCCAGAGGAGGACAGCTGGCCATGGCCTGCAGGGAGGCCGGCTCTGCCCTAGGTCGGCTCAGTCAGGCTGGTCAGTTTCCCTGTTGAGTGTGGAAGAGAGGCCAGTCACACTACTGTCACAGCCATGCCGCCCATTTCCTGGCCTTGCCGTCCTTTCATGTCCCCATGGGTAAGGGCTTGTACGCTGGCCCTGCAGCCTCACCCACCTGAGCATGATGGTGCGCGATCCGTGCAGTCACTTGCACCTGGTCCTTGTCCCTTGAGGCGCCAGCCGCGCTGGATGCTCACAGTCCCATTGCTGGGCCCTGGCGTGGCAGCCCGTGCTGCCTGGGCTGATTCCACACTGCCGGGACACTGTCCTAGTCCGGTTCCCAGAGTGGTGGGAGAGCTGGGTCTAAGTCACGGCTGGGGGAGGGGGGTCTTTCTTCTCTAGACTCCAGATGACACTTCCCGCCCCCTGCCCCAGGCCGAGTGGAAGGAGAAACATCCAGGAGGGTGGAGGCCGCCCTGTTTTTTTCTTTTGCCACTGAGCCCCAGTGTGACTCAGGCCCGAGGCTGCCTTTCTCTGCCGGAGGACAGAAAGGTTCAGTGACTGGCCCAGGGTCACATGTCCTGCTTCCCAGCCCTGAGCCTTAGCCAGGAGCCCTGGGTGGGACACATGGGCTGTCTGTCCCAAGGCCTCACCGGGGGGGCTGGCGCCATAGGCGAGTGCAGCGGGACTTCCCCGGCTGGCTGTCCCCTCCCTGCATGTGGCATGTCAGATGGGCTGATTGTCACTCCATGCCCTCTCAGCTCCCAGTGTGGCTGGGTGGGGGCAGAGGGCAGGAGGTTGGGGGGTCCTGGAGCTGGGTCTGGCTAGCTGTCGCCTGTCCCGCTGACCGGTGCTGTTGTGGTCCCCGCAGCTTTGGAATGACGAGGTAGACAAGGTAAGTTGGGCCCTTGGGCCAGGGTCTGGGAGGTAGCAGGGTGTGGACACGGGGTGCTTCTACCTGGGCCTGTGCCCTGGGGCATAGGGGTCTCCCCTCCCGAGGCACTGGCTTCAGTTGTCTGGGGCACAGCTGGGCCCTGTGGACCTCCACCAGGTGGCTTTTCCTGAGGGGTGCAGGGGGCTCCCAAGTGGGCTTCAGCTTCAAGGGGAGCTGAGGCCCCAGGGGAGGTGACATCTCTGCAGAGGATGCTGGGGCAGCTGCCCCGCTCTCACACTGCATACCCTGCCCAGGCCGAGCAGGAGCTCCGAGTGGCCCAGACGGAGTTTGACCGGCAAGCTGAGGTGACCCGTCTCCTGCTGGAGGGCATCAGCAGCACCCACGTGAGTGGCCATACTGCCAGGTGGTGGCATCACGGGGCAGCCTTGGGGCAGGAGCCAGGCCCACTGGGGCGCTGGGAGGGTGTGGCCAGGCCGGAGGCTAGCTCCGACCTCCCCCCAGGTGAACCACCTGCGCTGCCTCCACGAGTTTGTCAAGTCGCAGACGACCTACTACGCACAGTGCTACCGACACATGCTGGACCTGCAGAAGCAGCTGGGCAGGTGTGCCCCCCGCAGTGTGTAGCCCAGCCCCCTCCTGTGAGCCCAGAAGCCCCACCACACGGCCAGGAGCGGGGCTCTGCCCAAAGCCTGCCTGGACCACCCAAGGGTGGTGGCTGCTCTTGAGGGATCTCCAGGTCCCAAGAATGCTGGGGGTGAGGATGGGCAGGACCATCTCACCCCCACTTGCTTTGCTTTCTCTTGTGCTGCCAGCTCCCAGGGCGCCATGTAAGTAGCAGGCAGGGGCTGCCTGGGGCTGGAGGGCCAGTCTGGGGGTGTCCTGAGGGGCACATGAGGCTCCCTCACTCGGGGCACAGCAGCCACTTAAGACACCCCTTGCCTCTAGATTCCCAGGCACGTTTGTGGGCACCACAGAGCCTGCCTCCCCGCCCCTGAGCACCACCTCACCCACCACTGCCGCAGCCGCCATGCCCGTGGTGCCCACAGTGGCCAGCCTGGCTGCCCCCGGAGAGGCTGCACTCTGCCTGGAGGAGGTCTCGCCCCCAGCTAGCGGGACCCGCAAGGCCCGGGTGCTGTACGACTACGAAGCAGCTGACAGCAGTGAGCTGGCCCTGCTGGCGGACGAGGTGGGCAGGGGTGGGGTAGGCATCTCCACACTGGAGACGGGGACCCGGCATCTGCCAGGTGGGGTGGGGAGCTCCAAGGAAGCAGCCAGCCCTGCTGCCCAGCATGGCACGGGGGGGGGGGGGGGGGGGGGGGGGGGGCAGGGCGGTGACCGCCTGCCTCTGGGGTCTGGGCACCTAGTCGGGGAGGTGGCAGCTGTGTCCCTATCTCCTGGGGTAAGCGCTGCCCGTGGCCCTCTCCACAGCTCATAACTGTCTACAGCCTGCCTGGCATGGACCCGGACTGGCTCATTGGTGAGAGAGGCAACAAGAAAGGGAAGGTACCTGTCACCTACTTGGAACTGCTCAGCTAAGCAGGCCCCCCGAGGGCCCTGCCACTGTCTCCTGTTGGTGGCAGATGCCTACTCCACCGTGCCCTGTCCTCCAGCGGTCAGGGCGCCTGACGGGCCACAGGCCCCGGCCCCTCTACCAGTCCTGCTTTTGACCTGTGATTTGGAGCCTGGCCTGCTGTACCCCTGCGCACCCCAGCCCTCCTGGCCCCTGGGGAGGGAGGGATGCAGTGCTGGCACCCAGGGGGGCCTAGGAACCCGGGGTGCACTTGACAAGAGAGCATCTTCTAGCTGCCAGCACCCGAAGGACAGCGGCAAAGGCAGCAGGGCCCTGGTGGCTCGGGGCTGGGCACTGTCCTGGGGGGGGGCGCAGCCTGGCAGGAAACGGCCTAGCCCTGGTGCAGCGCCTGCCTGGTGCTACCTTCCCTCCTGCTCAGCTCCCAGCTCGAGCTGTGGGCAGCTGCAACCCTCACCTCCACTCTTTTTCACTGGTCTTTTTACTCCTGCCTGTCTGCTTGCTCTGGCCAATGGCGGATAATAAAGCCTCCTCTGTGTGCTCTACCTGGGCTCCCGTCAGTCTCAGCACGGTGGCCCGCAAGTAGTGACAGGCAGATACCACTGACCCTGTTCCCTGGGTGGGGGTGGCATAGGCATGGGGCGCTCCGGCAGCGAAAGTTCCCAGCCTCCCTCCCCACAGGCATGGTCTCCCGTGGCAGCACGGTCCTGTGTGAAGCACACAGTAACTTCTCCCCAAGAGTGACTTCCCCACATGGGGATTGGAGCCCAGCACACGCCAGGGTATCCACACCTCACAAGAGGGAAAAAAGGCAGGGGTCACCTTGGACCTCAAGGTGCCACAGCTGGCGGGAGGCCAAGCTGGGACTCAAGGCCAGGCCAGCCTCCCTGTGGGCAGGGCAGAGCTACAGACAGAACAGAGGTCCAGAAAGGCCATGCCCAGTGCCAGGTACAGCCAGCTGAACAAATAGGACATGCGCCTGACACTGTCCACCGGTGCCACCTGCTCCCCAGGCACGGACTGATGCAGGGGTTCTGGTGTGCACCTTGTCTTCCCCTGGCCACCACTGGCCAGACCAGACCGGCCCTCCACAGCCGGGAGCTGGTGTCTTCCTGGGCTCAAAGGCGTGTGCGGCTCAGTTGTGTATAAACAGTATTTTAATATTTGTATAAATAGACCACAGTATTACCAAAAAACTGCAAGAGATCCAGAAACACCTGACCCCTGTGCACAGCCTGCACTTGCCTGCCCGCCCCCCTGGCCGTGCCGTGGGAATGCTCGAGGAAAGGGGCCGCCACAGGGCCCCACTCCCCACCTCTGCCGTGGACCTCTTGACCTAGTACAAAAATAACGTCAGCAGTGGTGGCTGGAGTGGTGGCAATGGGAGGACGACGAGCTGCTCTCGGCGGTGCGCCCCGCCCAGGGCAGGCGCGGTGGGCACCCTATCTCTGCACGTGGCGCACGAAGGCCTGCACCAGCTGGACCAGGGGCTCCTGGCTCTCAGGGCTGGCTTTGGGGAGAGCACTGGCCTTGCTCTGGGGTGAGGGCAGGACACCAGCAGCAGGGGAGCTGGGGGTTCCGCGCCGGAAGTAGCGGGACAAGCTGGACAGCAGTGTGCTCTACGAGAAGAGAGGCAGCTTGCTAAGCCCAGCATCCCGGGCCACTGTCCCGACCCCAGGGGCTGTGGCATGTGGGGCTCTTTCCTAGCCCTCCCTGCCCACCCATACCAGCTCAGAGCTGAGCTCTTGCTTCATCCGCTGTTTGTCCCGGGGGTGCACGGCTGGGTCCCTGAGGTACCGCATGGCCTGGGAGATGAGCAGGTAGAAGCAGTTTTCCATGGTGAACATCAGGAGGGACCTGGAGGGAGGGCACGGTGGGCACCGTTCAGGGCAGCGCCGGTGGATCGGGTAAGCCACACAGCCAGGAAGAGAGGACAGGACTGCTTGGGCCTCAAGGGCAATGGGACCTTACTTCAGCGTTTTGCTTCCTTCTGCCTGTGTGCTGAGCCCCACAGCCTGGGAAAGTGGCTCCTTTTTCTTGTCCAGCTGCAAGGAGAGAAATGAGCAGTGAAAACTAGACAAGAGCAAGAGCTCTCAGCTGCTGAGCCCAGCAGGCCCTGCGCCAGGCTGCCCTCACAGGCTGCCTCCCGCCCCTGTACTCGGTCCTACACCCACTCACGGTAAGGGGAGGAAGGTTGGGGAGGCTGCAAAGTGTGCTGGGCCACCAGAAGTGGCAGGCTGAGGGGACACAGCACCCATCTCACCTCTCCAAGCATGTTGAGGACCACATTCACAGTGGCCAGGAGGGTCCCAAAGGAGGGGGCCACTTCAGAGTCAAAGGTGGGAGTGGTAAAGCTCAGGGCGAACAGGAAGTTGTATTCAGCAAGATCCAGGGACTGCAAGGCAAGAGCGCGCTTGGGACCCTGCAAGGAACCCAGGTTCCCTCCAGTGCCACTCAAGTGCAGCAGACAAGGCCAGCTGCGGGGGCCCCGGTGTCGCACGGGGCTGTTACCTGGTCCAGGAGGATCTGACAGACGTCCGGGGTGAAGTGACGCAAGGCCGCCAGTGTCCTGCTGAGGATCTTGAGGAGGCTACACTGGACCGAGTACAAGGCACGCTGCTCAGAGGAGTCTGTGTCAGCAGTGGGATGCTTGGTGGAGGGGACCGCAGGAGCTGCAGTGGTGGCGGCGGGTGGCCGCTGAAGTCTCGGGGTGACAGCCGAGGGAAGGCCGTCCCCGTTTTTGTTCTGGGGAGAGCCAGGAAATGAAGGGGGAGCCTAAGGAGCCCCAGCAGGGCACCCTGGGCAGCCCGGGGCAGGGCTGGTACCTGTAGGTAGTGCTGGAGCATCTTGCGGCTGTGCAGGAGGGAGGTGCAGGCCTGGCACAGGTAGCCCAGGTTCACCTGAGTGAGACACAGGAGGGACGGGGCATGCTCTTGGGGCAACAGACCCGTCTGTCCAAGACACCTTGTTTCAGTCCCCAGTACCACCCTCCACCTGCCCACTGACGCTTGAGCTTGACATTCTCACAGCTGCTGTACAGGTTGGCTGGGCCCTGGGCCATTTCCCTAGGGCCAGCGACAGAGCCAGCCTGGTATAAAACGTGAGCTGAGGCAGAGGGTTGCTGGCCCGCAGTATAGAAGACAAAGGCCTGGGGAGAGGGTCGTGTCAGCAGCACACACCTGCAGTGGCCTGCCTGTCCCCGGGCCTGTGCCCTCCTCCCTGGCCGCCCCAGCCCAGGCCTGTTTCCAAGGGTTTGAACCCAAGCCCCTGTCCCAGCGGGCCGCCCCTCGCTGAGGAGGAGAAGTTCAGGCGAAGCACCCTGAACCAAACGCTGTGCCCTTAGCAGCGAGCTCGTGTGTGGGAGCAGGGTGCAGCTATGGAGTGCCCATTCCCCAAGCCACCCCAAAGGCAGCCTCTCTCCAGCCGCTCCAGGATGCTGCCTGAGCCCTACCTGGATGTCACACATGAGCTGAGGCAGGTGGAAGTGCCACTCCTTCCGGAACTGGGACAACTGCAGGATGAAGCCCACAGTGTGATCGGCCTCCTCCAGGCAAGCCAGGCTCTGTACTGTCCTCACTGCATTGAGACACTGGGAGGACAGGAGAACAGGGAAGGACAGGAAGGCTTAGGGACACAGAAGACCACACTTGCCCACCTGTGGAAGGTGAGAGCCTGGGCCTGCACAGAGGTGACAGGACAGCAGTGGCCGGGGGTGTGGGGGTGTGGGTGTGTGTGTATGTGCGCGCGCACGCGCGCGCGCCCCACTGTCCTCAAAGCACCTCAGAGACCAGGGCCTCAGCACCCTCACCCACATGTCCTCAGCCCCGCCCTGTGAGGCGGATGGTCCTCACCTGCAAGGTCCGCTCCTGGTGGACACCCACGAAGTCCAGGGCCTCTGTCAGGAAGTTGTAACGCAGCGTCTTCAGCAGCCGCTCCATCAAGGACATGGACAGGCGGTAGACCCCGGGCCAGGAAGGGGCGTCCAGGGCCTTCCGGGAGGTGCCAGGTGTCTACGAGAAACGGCAGATAAGCCCAGGCCTGGTGCTGCAGGGCCCAGCTGATGGGACTGCAGGCTTCCTTCCTTCGGGAGACACATCCTGGGAGGGCTTGGCCAGCAGATGTGGAAGGGACCAGGTAGAGGGACAAGACCCTGGGTCCTGGGTTCTGGGGGCTGCACTAGCTCAGCTTGGCCCCGTTCTGCCTGGGTGCTCATGATCCCCTCCTGCTGGGCGTGCCTGGCTACAGGGTCCCGAAGGGAGAGAGGTGCTGCTGAGGACCACTCTCCTGGGTGAGCAGATGACTGTGAGTGAGGAGACCAGGGTACCCAGAGCCCCACCAAGCACACACCACCCGCTTCCCTCCTCTGGGTCTCAGACTGGGAGGACAGGGATGGAGATGAGGCCACCTGCCTGGCCCCGTGGGACCTGTTAACAGTCCAGTCTGGTCCCTCTAATGCCTACAACAGGAAAATTCCATTCCGTCTCTGAAGCTGGCATTCGGGAACCAAGTAGTGCATTTGTGGGGGGGCAGTGTGGGGTGCCTGGGATGGCTTCTGGGGCCTTATGCACAGTAGGTATGCACTTAGGTACCTTCAGTGCAGAGCTAGAGGCCAGGGACCCCAAGCGCACAGTGCAGGGGCTGGGGCGGGCACTGGACTCACCTGCCCCGTGCCATTGGGGCTGAGCTGGTACACAC
This sequence comes from Dolichotis patagonum, assembly GCA_004027295.1. Classification (NCBI taxonomy): domain Eukaryota; kingdom Metazoa; phylum Chordata; class Mammalia; order Rodentia; family Caviidae; genus Dolichotis; species Dolichotis patagonum. The sequence continues at coordinate 47,968 of PVJX010008980.1, read as the reverse complement.
TCAGAAGGGGCAGACAGATGCTCTGGGTGATGCCGGCACCAGCTACTGCTGTGGCTCCCTGGGGTACAGGAGGAAATGGAGCTGTCCCTGCAGCCAGTGTTCCCGCCGTTGAGCACCAGAGCCCACCGGCCTGAGCTGGGGCAGCCCCGCCCTCAGCCGGCCTCCTACCTGCTGGGTGCGAGCCAGTGTGAGGAGCAGGTGCAGCGCAGCCTCGGTGAAGTGCAGGTTCTGCTTCAAGCGCAGGCTCACCTCCAGGGTGGTGAGCAGGCTGGGCAGCACAGGGAGCCTGCGGGTCACCTGCAGCCATGAGTCCCCATCCTCGTCCACCTCACAGAGCTCCTTGGCTAGGTGCAGGCCCAGGACACATACCTGCTGGGGCCCGAGGCCAGATGGGGTTAGAAGGAAGCAGCCCAGGGAAGCGGGGTCATGGCCACATGGGCCAAGCTGCCTGCAACCTCTGAGGTGGGCGACCATCAAGCTCTTCTGTGCCTCTCCCTCGGGGGACACCAACTCTGCCTGCTCACGTGAAAACCCCCAAAACTGGCACCATAGCCCCGCCTCTTCCCTCCTGGGCCCCACCCTGCTACCAAGACCTGCCAGAGCCATGGCCCACCGAGGCCACCCAGGCCCGCAGTGGTACCTGTACCCCCACACTGCTCTCCACCCTCAGCTCCCCAGTGCTGGAAGGAGCCATGCCCCGCAGTGAGGAAAGAGCGGCTCATGCCCGGCATGAACAGGGCCACTAACAGCATCCATTCTCCTGTCACTCAGAGCAGGCTGACGTCCCACTCTCCTCCATTCGTGACCGTGCCAGGCAGAACTGGAGAAGCTCCTGACAAGAACACTGCAAACACTGTTCAATGTGGCACCCAGGGACTCTTCTAGAACATACATGGGTCCTTTGTCTCCTTGGCATAAAACTGCGGCTGTTTCCCATGTCAGCTGCAGACCCTGACGAGCAGCCTGCTTGGGAGCCGCTCACCCCGTCACGCTGGTCCTTGTGTCGGAGCCGAGAGCAGTCGTCAGTCTCCATGCTATCCTTGTCCTCCGCAGCACTGCCCAACACCAGACTGTGGCGGGTCTGATCAAAGAGGGCGATCACTTCTTCCTGGAGGGTCTCACACACATTCAGCACCAGCTGGGAGTACTGGGGGATGTCACTTACTGCAGAGAGGGTGGGAAGGGACACTCAGCGGGCGACTCTCACTGCAGCCTCTGGTTTCCTACCCAGAAAGGGCTAGGAATATAGCAGGTGCTAGGAGGGACAGTGCTGTCCCAGGGCAGGGGAGGAGAGAGAGGTTTCTTAGGCCAAGAATTCCAAGACTGATGCTAGGTGTGTGCTGCATGCCTGTATTGCCAGCACTCAGGAGGCTGAGGCAGGAGGATCATTGTGAGTGCTATGCTAGCCTGGGCTACACAGCCAAGTTCAAGACCAGCTCAAACCACATAGGAAGACCCGGTCTCAAAAAACAAACAAACCAACAAACCAAGACTGAAAAGTCACAGGAAAAACACATGGCCTGTGTGGGGCGGGGCCCTCACCTCGCATCTCCTTCATCTGCAGCACCGTGATGAACGCTGAGAACACCTTGGCCTTGGTCTTCTCCATGAGCTGCTGGTCTGCCTGCAGCACACCCTCCAGGATCTCGGTCAGAGGCCCGAGGATCTCATCCACTGCGCCTAACTCTCTGAAGGAAGGGCACGGCGCACCTCACTCAGGGGCCGAGCACTGCCCCGCCCCATCTCGGGATGTCGCGTGCCAGCAGCCTCAGCTCCTGTGCTTTGCTATTAGCGCTTCCACCCCGCCTCCCGGAAGACAGTGAAGCCCTGGGCAGCACTCACCCCTTCCACTGGCGGAGGAGGATGAGCAGCAGCGTGCACATCATGGAGCCCAGGCGGAGGCAGTTCACCGAGGCTGGAACGAGGAGCTGGGGGAGATGGCAGAGGAGTGAGGCTGTCCACAGGGCACCACCTGGCCTCATGCCTTCATCCCCACAGAGGACACAGGGAGGTCAGGAGGGCAGAGAGGGCCGAGGAGGCAGCAGGCCTTGGCCTACCCCAGCAGCCTCAGCCCCCCTAGTCCAACCCACACCCTGGATGACGTGTGCAGCCTCGGGACGTAGGCGACCTGGGAAGAAAGGACTCTCCCAGACCCACTTACCAATGCTTTGGTCCCATCCAGCACGTCCAGGAAGAGCTGGCGCCGCACAGAAGAATTGCTCAAGTGCATGACGTCTGCCTGTGTAAGGACAGGAAGGCTTCAGTGGAGAGAATCTCCAGACTGCTGAAGCCAAAAAATGTGGGGTCCTCTGTCAGTCAGCGGCAGGCCACCGTCTCCATGATTAGAACAGGGCTTGGGGGGCCTGCTAGTTCCCGGGTTTCCCTGCTCTCCAGCCCTGTCCTTTCAGGCCTTTCAGCGCCCGGGCCACAGCAGACCTCCTCTCCCGTGTACACAGCCCGCAGACCCAGCATGTGGCCTCCCCCGCACGGCGCTCACTGGGGTCCAGTCCTCTCCTCCCTGCCCTGAACCCACTGTCCTTTCCATACAGGGCTTGCACCTGCAGGCCTGGCTGCCCAGACCCCTCTCCCCACACAGCTTCAGTCTGAGGGCTCCTCCGCACTCTCCCGGTGGGCAGCCTCCGCAGAGGGCCTGACCTGTCTCACGGACACACCCGGCAGCAGCGAGACCTTCTTTCAGAGCAAAGCGCCATAGTCTGCAGCTCCACTCTTCATCTGGGAACCGTCCTGAGTTTACTTCCCTCGTGGTTTGCTCTCCATGGGATCAAAGCACGTGTGCACCGGACCACTATCCGGATGATGCTGAGCACACAGCCAGCACGCCCCAACGACAGCCCCCGAATGAGCACTGCCCAGGGGGCCAGAGAGCAGCAGGGTGTGCCGAGCTGCTGCCTGAGGCGGGCCTCAGAGGCAGGCGGCACAGACCTCACACCTAGGAACCCATCAGCCAGGGGCAGCCTTGCCTCGCAGGGTCTGGAGTCTCAGAGCTCCTGGAACAAGGAGCAGTCTGGCTGCAACCAGTCACAGCGATTAAGACACCTGGACAAGGAGGCCCTGCCCTCACGCTGCCACGTGAGTCAAGCCATGGACTTGGAGTCCTCAGGGAATAACAGCCCAACACCAAACACTTTCGGCACAGAGCTCTTCCCAGACGGCAGCCCAGAGCACAGGCGCAGCCTTGGGCAGAAGGGAAGACACTAGCCGGGGCTCTGAAGCCACGCTGGGAAGTGCGGCTCTGGCTCCAGCTGGGCCGCCGCCACCACCGCTGCTAGTCCGTTCCCTGTGGGCGACCTCGGTTCACCCCCACAGCAGGCCTCTGGAGATCTCTGAAGGGATCATTTTCTTCAGTCTAGGGACTGAACCTGGCGCCGGGCACATGTTGGGCAAGTACTCTCCCACAGGACTGCATTCCCTGCCCTTTTCACTCCTCATTCTGAGACAGGATCTCACTAAGTGGCCTACGGTGGCCTTGAACTTGCAACTCTCCTACCTTGGCCTTCCCAGGAGCGGGGTCACAGGCACACGCCACAGGGGCTGGCGAAAGGGTTTGAATTACTTCTCTCCGTCACTCTCAACCACCCCTGGGAATCCCAATCTCAGCCTGCACTGGTTTCACACTGGCTCTTGGGGACGAACTCCCAAGGGGTGACGTGCACATCACTAAGTACCCCAGTGAAAATTCACCGAGCTGGCTCTTACGTGGCTGGTGGCAATGATGAGAAGCATCCTCCAGGCAGAAATGAGCATCTGATACTCCGTCAGGGACGTGCAGCTGCTGCCCTCTGTCTCCGCCATGTGCTCAGCCAGGGATCTGACGTACCCCGACCAGTAGGCGAAACGCTTCTCACTGGAGAATTTCTTGAGTATGTCCTTCAGTGACTGGTCTAACGAACCCCTGTGGTGTCCAGAAGACACAACCCCACAGTTAGGTCCTGTCGGCCGGGAGAAGTGATGGGCACAGACTCTCGCTGAGGCAGAGAAAAACCACTTCCCGAGGGCTTCATGGGCTTCGGGCAGGCGGCTCCAGGTCACCGCCAAGGCGAGGGCTCAGACCTCTCGGTCAACACAGTGAGGTAGGCTGAGGCCCCGCCAGGACTCCCGTTCACAAGGAGTTAGCTCCAGCAACTCTGGCGACTGAAACTGCCGTCAGCCGTCTGGTCAGGGCACAGCTCCCTGGCCTCCACAATGACTCCAAACCAGCTCCCGCCCTTGCTCTGGCTCCCAAGCCAGCGCTGTGGTGGGCTGCACCTCCCTCCCAACTGCTAGTTCAAATCTCCACAGGGGCAAGGACTCACTTAACTACATAGTATATCTCCAGGCAAATGATCTTCATGATGAGGGCGCAGGTCTCCAGGACGCTGGGCTGAGGAGGGTCAGCAGAGCACACAGCCAGTCACTCTGGGAACCTCTTCCCGATATCCCCCACGCTGACAGCAGCCAGCACTTTCCACAGGAAGTGAAGGGGCACAGGTACGCAGGAGCGTCAGGTCCATGATGTCTGCAAGCCAGTGGGGGCGACCACAGAGCCGCCCGCCCGGAGCACGCCAAGCCCCTGCCCTCCCGAAGCCAGGCGGCAAGAGCAGGAGCTGCCTGGAGGAGTCTGCTCTGTGGCCTCGCTGGCACGGGATCATTTCCTCCACCTCCAGCTCGCAGCCCAGCCTTTACCCCCAGGAACTTGCAGTCAGCCCTACCCTCCATGGGCTCACCTCGGAGGTCTCGGAGGGAGGAGAAAGGCTTCCGAACATCGGACTGGTTAAATTCTCCCAAAACTTGGGTCTTGAATGAGAACACAGGTTGGAAATCATTTCTTTATTGTTGATACCAGGGATCGAACTCACGACTTTGCACTTTACCAGGCAAGTGCTTGAGCCTCTGAGCTAAATCCCTGGCCCACACGAAGCCCTTTTCATGCATGTTCCCAAGCAAACAAGTCATAAGGCTCTGTGGCAGAACTCCAGGTACTTCCGTTTTAAGACATGGGCAGTAAGACTCTTGGGGTCAGGCTTACTTGGTTCTGAGGACCAGCATGGCACTGTCTCGCCGATCTTGCCACAGAGCATGCAGAAACGCGATGGCTGCCCGATGCAGCAGGGGTGGGCACCAGTACCGATCCGGCTCGTGGGACTCGATCAGCTCCAGCACAGCATGGAGGCAGCTCCACTCCCCAAGGCTGAACTCCTGCAAGGGAGCCGGGCGGAGTGGAGCCCACAGCCATGCCAGGGGCTCACCGTCCAGGGAGCTGGCTCAGCGCCTGCGCACAAGCTCACCTTGGTGCCATCACTGCCATCCTTCACCTTCAGGTTCAGAAAGAGCTCGATGAGGCCCGGCTGGGTCTCCACTGCGACTGTGAGGAACTCCAGGATCATAACTTTGATCCGCATGTCCTCAATTCTGCTCTGCAGGCGGGTGAGGAAGGCATCACGGATGGCAGCCGCATCACTGCCCAGGCATGCGTACACTGACATGGGGGCCACCTGTGTGACAAGGAGACAGGCTTCAGCTTCCGCAGAAGGGCACTGGGGAGCCCCAGAAAATGACAGGAAGAAAACACGACACACAAGCTTACAGAGGACCCAGTGAACATACAATGATGCTCAATCCTTTCCTTGCCTAAAAACATACAAAGTGGAAAACTTTTTTTGCCTATTAGGTTGGCAGAGGGTGAAACACTGGCCAAGTCACTGTGCAAGGCTGTGAGACTTGACATCAGGAGTCCAAACCATGGTCACGCCTCAGCATACAAAGAGTTGTAGTTTGGTAATGAACAGACGCAGTGCCAGGCAGGGTGGCACACTCGGGAGGCTGAGGCGGGAAGGCCAATGTGAGTCCAAGGCCAGCCGGGGTTACCTAAGCAAGTTGAAGGCCAGCCTGCACTACGTGGCAAGAGCCTGTCTCAAATCACAAAACAAGAACAAATACCTTTTATTTAATACACACAGGTAAAAAGGAAGCTCTAGTTGCTGAGCCAACCTGACCTGCCCACAGCAGTAAGGGGCTTACAAGCACTTTAACTCCCTCCCTTTCTCCCTTTTTGTTTTGTGGTACTGGGGTTGAACCCAAGGAGCGATGAACCACCTCCTGAGCCCTTTGTATTTATTTTGAAACAAATTTGTCTTTTGAAAGCCCTTTATATTTCTCACTGATTCGCCAGGCTGGTCTTGAATTTGCAATGTGCCTGCCTCAAGCTCTGCAGTAGCTGGGGTTACAGACACGCTCCACCATGACTGGCTGAGACCTTCACTTTCTAAGCTATGTTTATCTTAAATATTTCACAATGAGCATGGATGTCTCTTGCAATCAGGAAAATCCCACCATACAAACACGGCTGTGTGCGAGTGTATGTGTGGTATGTGGTATGCGTATGGCTGTGTTCTTTCAGGTCCAAGTTACCCATCTGCTTCTCTTCAGAGAGCAAGATGGCCCTGAAGCTGACTCCCCGGCCTGGGGCCCAGCAGGTAAGCGGATCCTACCGTGGCCAGGCGTTTCAGCAGCTGGATAGCAAGCCGAGGTAAGGCAGGGTCGTGCTTGTGGTAGATGTACTTGGCTAGGACAGCGACGAGGTTGTTCCCGTGGGCACCTGCAGATGCGGAGGGACAGTCAGACACCAGGGTGCCTCACCAGAGCACTTGGGGACTCAGAGCCGGGGACTCTAGTCTCAAGATTTTCTCCTCTTTTTCAGAAGCAAAGACGTGAACAGTTCAATCCAGTCCAGAAAGGGCAAACAGTAACACTTTGAAGAAAACTGTTTTGGTCAGGTGTGGTGATACACACTTGTAAACCCAGCACTGGGGATCTGAGGCCAGCCTGGGCTCACAGTGATTTCAAGACCAGCCTGAACCACACACGGAGACGATTTGGCCCGCAGATCAGTCCGTGGGTCTCACCTGGAGAGACCCAGTCTCAAAAAACAAAAACAAAACAAACAAAATCAGTTTTGAGACAAACTCTCACTAAATTGCCTTCAACTCTTCATCTTCCTATCTCCATCCCTTATGTAGCTGGGATTACAGGCTTATGCCACCAAGACGGTCTGAAAACAGGTAGTTTTAACAAACAGGTTAGAAAAAAGGCAGTGCAATGCAATGCAAGAAAACTGTAAAGTCCCCAAATTATATGGCTACAAAACGTTTTAGACAAGATTGAAACACTGAAAATGAGACTGGGTCACACACACAAGTAACATAAAATAACACAAAATAAAATAACATAACAACATAAAATAACATAACATAAAATAGAGTCACAAAGTAGAAAGAATCAGAATTTAAAGCCACTGGGGACCTTTCCTATGTTTTCTATGCAGCTATCTGTCTACCTTTTATTGTACTCTCACAAAGTAGCTCCCGCTAATGTCCTATTTTAGGAAGGCATGTGAGGGAGTTATGCACATATGCATGCATGTGTGTGGGCCAGGGACTGAGCCTGCGGACTGAGACACAATCTCAGCCTCCACCAACCGCGTTGGTTGCTCTGAGACAGGGTCTGGTTATGTTACTCAGTATGGGTCTAAACTTTCAATCCTCTGGCCTCGGCTTCCCAGAGTGTACCACAATACCACCTCCACCACCACCACCACCACCAATAACAATAACAATAACAATAGCAGTGGCGGCGGCAGCAACAACAACCACCAAAAGGGTTGATACTCAAAAACACAGCCTCAAGTATGAGTTTACAAGCAAAAATGTTGCTGACTGAAAAGAAACACATACCATGCTGGGTGAGAGCCTGCTCCAGCGGGGACACCACATTCGAAAGAGGTTTCAGCCGGATGACGTTGTTCGTGATGGAGAATGCCAGTTTCACAGTCTTGATCAGTAGCTGGCCCTGGCCCTGGCCCTCTAAGCCATCACTGGAATGAAAACCGCAGTCAATTCAGACATGACTTCCTTCGTCGCCTGCGTGCTCTCCTGAATTAGGTTCTGACAATAATCCTGGGGCTCAGCAGCTTGTGAGGCCCCCCAGCCCCAATTGGAGAGGGGAAGAGGAGTCAAGTGCCCGGCCCGAAATGGGCCCATCTACACAGCAGCCACTCACTCATAGAAGGCACCAAACTAGGAAGAACAGGCTGTCTTTAGGCTGGAGAGGGAGTCCTACCTTCGGGCCTGAGAGGCCATCACCATGTCGATGTTGTCCACGCCGATGCCCATGATGTTAGTAACTGTCTGTCCTGCTTCTGTGTACGCCAGACTGCAGATGCAGAGAGACTGCAGGCTCGGGCTGTGACTGAAAGAGCGCTCTGAGTGACAAGGCTGCCAAGTTTACTGCTGGAAGAGAAGGTCCAGCTGGGCCAGGACAACAAACCTAACCACGTCAACACTGGTGCTACACCAGAATTCTACAAAACAAAGCACTCTACTCACTCTCTCACTTTCCTAAGACAGAACTGATCCTCAGAAGAGATCTAAAAACCTGTTAACTAATGGACATTTTACTGAAATGAATCTTGACTACATGGAATGCATGGAACCATTAGGATCTACATAGAGTGGCGTGGAAGGAGAGCTAGAGCAGGAAGTACAAGTGGAGGAGGAAATCTAGAAGACACATTAACTTGTTAATAAGCCGCATCTGGCTGGGGATTTAGCTCAGCAGCATAAGCACCTGTCTTACAGGCGCGCAATCATGAGTTCAATCCCCAGTACCAAAAAAAAAAAAAAAAAAAAAAAAAAAAAAAAAAAAAAAAAAAAAGCCACATCTGGGAAGCAGATTTATGAAGGGTATTTTGCACTAAGTATTTCCAATGATTTTTACAGAGGTCATAAAAATGATAAAGTGTGTATATTTGCATGCATCAAAGCATCTCACTGGCATTTCACTGCTCTTCTCTCCCACAGGGAGAAATGATAATCAGGCCAGCGGAAAGGAAATCACAACCTCGACATTAAGGAACTCTGGGTCTGACAAGACGAACTCTCTGGAAGAAATGAGATGGCTTTACACAGCCAAAGCCGGGCTCCCCCCGGGCGCTGAACTCCAGCAACAGCCCCCGTTACCTGCTGTGCAGCTCTGTCTCCTGGCACAGGTTCAGTATCGCATGAATCAGCTCCAGGATCAGGCAACCTGGACCCCAGAAAAGACACAGCAGTGATGCAGCCTCCAGCGATGACCCTCATCCCACGAGAGGGACAGAAAGCAATGTGCTGGGGCCTGGTAATCTCCACACATCGCGCGCACGCGCACACACATCCCCACTGTCCTTACCGATCTGCTCCCGAACACCGTGAAAATTGTAGCGCCACTTGTGGTAGCTGGGAAGCATCTCCTTCAGCACAAACATCACACAGGGCACCAGGCCTTGGCTCTGGGTACTACCAAGCTGCCCCTAAGGGAGACCACACTGTGAGGCCTATGCCACACACGGAGGGACATTCAGCTACTCAAGTCTAACTCCACAAGCACTGACAGGTTCAAAAGGGAACCCAGGCAAACCTTGGACGTCACTGTGAAACAGACACGAGACACGTAAGTGCGCGCGCACGCGCGCGCACACACACACACACGAGACTTCCTGACTTCAACTGAGCCCATGTTGTAAATTTCTTTAGAAGAGAAAAAGCAACTAAACAGACAATGTCTGCATTACAAAAGGCACCTACAAGGAGGAGGGACAGAGCTAAGTCTGGACAGAGGGAGGACCAGGATCCTGGACTATGAAAACTGCCAGTGTTACTAACATGACTCCCAGTGGCCCCTTACCCTGCCTCCATCTCTGGGACACCAGAAAGGACACCTGATATCCAGAACTCTTTGCCTAGTGTATTTGCTGAATTTAGTTTCCTGACGTTAAATCTGGGGACTCCTTCTTTACAGAGACCTCTTTATCTACACACAACTGCTTCTGTCTAAGCATTCACTGAGGTCTGGAACCAGAGGTGTGCTGTGCGCTCTTCACGTGCGACCTCAACCCAGGGAGGCGGAGACCATACACTGCTCTTATTTCCCAGAAGTTCTGAGAAATTCTGCCCTTGCCCATGGCCACCGAGCTGCACGCTGTGACCAGCCTGAAATTCAAACCTAATCTGGCCCCAGAATCCTTGCTATAAACCACACAGCAGTGTTCTTCAACCTGAGTTGTGATTCATTCATTACGAGATCAGCTGACACAGCTCACTCTGAAAGAGGGAGGACACACGTAGGAAATGGTGCGCCTCTTATGTGGCAAACACAGCCAGTACTGTGCTTCTGGAGTCCTTGCTCACACAGCTGCGCCAGTGCCCCACCCCAGTACAGATGCAAGAACTTGACAGACACTATGTAATTCACGTGGCTCCCCATTCTACCCTATAAGCCTTCGGAGTAGTAAATAAACCCACATAGTAAATTAAGCACTTTCCATCAAATGCACTGGCATAGATTAGGTCCTCAAGACCAAAACTTCAGGATAACTTTTCTACTTACAGAGGATGACGGAAAGCAGGGACTAGAGGATTTTCCGACCCAACTATATACCTTGACCAGGGTGGTGACCAGGCGCAGGAAGGCAGTGGTGACCCCGTACTCGCCCTGAGGCTGTTCGCTGTTCATCAGAAGGTTCCCGTACCCTCCGGCGTTCATCCCCTCCGCACTGGGGAAGACAGAGGCAGAGGCAAGATGATGGGGCAAGTGCTGAACTCTCTAGAACATTCACAGAGCATTTCTGCTGTTGTCTAGATGGCGCAGGCATAAAATACAAAAGCTCTGCCAGGGAAAGAATCAAATCTAGACAATGTCACACCCAAGGTAAACATGAAGAAAATCTTTTACTGATTTACAATTTCAAGAGCGTTAAAGTAAGAAATCAAATGAGCATCAGGAACATGTCTTACAAGCAAGAGGGTGAGATGAGAACACTCAGGTACTAAGATGGAGCCTGTGGACCAGTAACTGGTCTACTGGGCAATTGGCAATATCCACAGAATGAGGAATAAGTGGCGTGACTGTGCTTAAGAATGGGGCATTGGAGATGGACGCTTGCGTTTCCAGCACTCTGAGAGGCCAAGGCGGGAAAATTCCAAGTCCGAGCCCAGCCTGGACAATCTGGAGAGACGATGTCTCAAAACACAAAAACAAAAAATGTCAGGATATAGCTCAGTTTGAACTGAGTTCAATGTTCCTGGGTTCAATGTCCAGTGCCATTTAAAAAATGTTTAAAAATATAGAATGGGACATCAGGACTGTATGTAGAGCTCAGTTGAAATACAACACTGACCTAGCATGTGCAAAAGGCCTGGGGTTTGATCCTCAGCAACACACACACACACACACACACAGTCTAGACACAGACACAGCTGGAGCCTCTTGGCTGGAAAGTCAACTCCCATGTACCTCACACAGTCAAGCAGTCACAGCTGGATGACACTGCTCTCACTGCTCTCAGGCTTTAAAACCCATGAGCCACTCATGTGTGCTGACAGAGGAGAACAGTTCTGCACCCCAAGTCCCCTCATCTGCTTTACCTGGTCCTCACAGAGCTGAGTGGGCAAGGAGCACACCGAGCACCAGGGAGACAGCATTCATAAAACCAACCAAGCCAGGCTACCACAAAACAAACGCAGCGCGACCAGACCTGGAAGGAGAGTGGTCAGTGCTAGGGATGAGGCTGATCTGCCCCGGGCCTGGCTCACCTGATCATCTGACTGAGGCTGGAGACCGGATGGGCCACAAAGGGCAAAAATCCTGTGTGACGAAGATCCGTCCAGACCTGAGGAGGGAAGAGCAGTTAAGTGTCCACACATGTTCACCCCAAGCGTGGATTCCTCAGCTGCTGGAAAGACCAGGCACTAACCTTTGCTGGGTTCCGGGCAGCCAAGACAGTCAAGCAGTTGACACAGGAAGCAATGACATCCACAGGGGGTGAGATGACTGTTGTCAACCTGGTTAAAAAACAGTGCACTGCATTTAATAGTATCAGTGACACAAAGGTTTCTAGAATTCTCTTCCCAAAGGCTCCACATTAGCAGGGATCTAAAAACAGGAAAATCCCAAGCCAGGGACAGGCATCCCCAAGGCTCCCACAGGGAAACCTGGCAGGGCACCAAGGACGTGAACTGTGCCCCCTGGAAACCCAGCTTGACAGCTGGGAGCTCTGCTGGGGGCCGGGGGCGGGCACTCACCGCTGCAGCAGCATGTAGATACGGGATGTGATGGGCAGCAGGCAGTCTGCTATGGACAGGTCTGTGCTGATGACCTTGTGGACAAGGTCAATGATGGGCTTGACCCGCTGACAGTGCTGAATAACATCTGGGGGACAGAGAGTGGTGATCTTGGGCCAAACAACTGGATTCTTCCTGCCTCCTCACCCCCCACTCCCCTCCTCCGCAGGTGTGCCAACTTCTCCCCACTGTAGCCTCACCTGCCGTGGACACCACATGCAGCAGCATCTCGATCTCACAGGTGAAGAGGGCCCAGCTGCTGTAGGAGTACTCCCAGCGTACTAGGTAAGCCCTCTCGTCGGGCATCACTTGTCCTACCGTGCCCTGAGGGATGCGGAGGTTGGTCTGACTCCCTGAGGGCAGAGGGAGAAAAGTCATTCTAGAACCTAAAAACAAATAGCACTCCTCTATCAGACAGCATTTACATGCCAAGAAATGTGAGCTCTATTCTTAGCAGCTAATGTTCTTAAGCTCTTCCCACTAAAAAAAGGTTAAATGCTCTCCTGTCAGCTGGCAGAGGCCACCTCCCGGCATGTCCATCCTCATCTGTGGCACTGTGGGTGCTGGGACCCTGGCACACCAGGGTGACACAGATCACAGCAGACAGACCATGCCTCTGCTCTGTGTGCCGGAGCGTCAGAGTGGTGACTGCTCACTCTTCCACACTCATTCCCAGCAACATACACTGTTACAATCCTTCTCTGCAGCTTTATTTTTGCTTTTTCTTTTTTGTACCGGGGATCGAACCCACAACCTCGCACCTGGTAGGCAGGCGCTGTGCCGCTGAGCTATATCCCCAGCTACTGTATGGCTTTATTTGGACCTATTTAAAAACTTATGAAATTACTTTTAATTTTAGTCAGATATGTGTAACATGAAACTTAACCAGGCCGAGGTGCACAGCTGAGTGGAGTCCAGCACATCACAGTGTGGCCACCATCCACCCACAGAACCTGACTCAGAGCCCATTCACCAGGCTCTCCATCTGCAAGGCTACGGACCTGACAACTCCTTGTCCTTTGGATACATGGAATCACATGGCATTTGTCCTTTGTGACTGGCTTGTTTCATTAAGCAAAATGTTTTCAAGGTCCATTCATGTTGTAGTATGCACAGAATTTCTTTTCTTTTTCCTTTTACAGTGTAGGGTTTCAAACCCTGAGTGTCATACATGCTACATAAGCATTTGACCCCGAGCCATACCCTCAGCCAGAATTTCCTCTCTTTTTTAAGGCAGAATATGCCTGTGTGTATGTGTGTGTGTGTGTGTGTGTGTTTAATCAAAACACCACATTTTGTTTATCCAGTCATCTGTTAACAGGTATCTATTCAAACTTTGTACATATCCCTTAACCAAAAAATTCTACTCCAGCAATGCTGTCTACTACACAAAAAAGTACCAGGGTGTAAGAGCATATATATCCTATGCAGTATTCTTGGTAGTGGCAAAATCCTGACAGTCCACATTTTCTTTAGCAGATGGAAGACTAAAGTATTATGAAACGTCAAAGATCAGTGTGTAGTCATTAAAAAGAACGAGTCGGGGACCGTGGCTGTGGCCCAGCAGTAGAGTGCCTCCCTAGCTCGTACAAGGCTCGGGCTTCACTCCCCAGCACCTTGAAGAGGGGTGGCATGGGAGAGAGGGTGAGAGACTCCCATCATTTATCATTGAACCAACAAGAAGCTCGAGCACAAAAGGACCTGCTTTGCAGGCAGCAGACACAAAAAGGACCCAACCAGCAGCCACGTGGCCTTGCTGTGGAGGGTGCCCCGCCCAGGCGCCCGGCCTCACCCAAAGGGTACAGGAGCTTGGGTGTTTGCCGCCGCCACAGAGTGCCGTCTTCGTGGGAGATCACGTCGTGGGGCTTGTGCTTATACAGCTCATTGTAGAAAGACATCTTATCCAGGAAACTATAGACCTGCCAACATGCAGGAAGAAACTGTCACACAGTCACCCACACAACACGCGAATGTCCCACATGTGCTCTTCAGCCAGAACGTGCATGCTGGTCCTCAAACGCCTCCCAGCCCACAGCTGTGGCTTCTGCCTGCTTCTCCTGTTCTTGCCTATCTTACTAGTCTTTTTTTTTTTTTTTTTTTTTTCAGTTTTGGTTTTGTTCAGACACGATCTCACTATGTAGTCCAGGCTGGCCTCAAGCTTGCAGTGATCCACCTGCGTCAGCCTCCCAACTGCTGGATGACAAGCGTGCGCCACCATACTCGGCTTCACCGTTCTTTAATCTAATGTGTGGCCACTCCAAAGTCCCCTTCTCAGCAGTGTGGTCTGTATTACTCTGAGCGATAAAGGTGTTCTCTGCATGTAGTTATTATGTATGTCTTCTATTATCCTCTTCCAAGTGGACATTAGGAAACTTTATTCTTATTTCCACAGTAACCACAGCAGGCACGTGGTAAAAGGATCGTCCTCTTACAGAAGTGAGGCGTCACCTCTGGCATCTTTCGTCCAACTTTAAACTCTGACTACGGCATCGGAACAGCGAGCAGAGGGGCTCCTAATGACAGCTCCGCAACAGGGTCTCCCGGACAACTCACCTTTTTGGCAGTGGACTTCCCAGACACGAGGGCGCGGAGCAACTGCAGGAGTGGGGAGAGCAGGTGGGGAAACATCCCGCACACGCTGTCCAGGATGATCCCAAGGCCGGAAGTAGGCTCCTGCAGCGGGAGACGGGGTCACCGACTTTGGAACGCCCGGCAATCATAAGACAACTGAGGATCCGTCCTTCCCTTTAGACAGACACCGTCCTTCTCTAATATTTCACACATTCTTACTTCCTATTTTCACTGAAAAGCACTAACAGACGGCTGAGTTAGTCGCGAACTGAAAGAGACTGCTGGTCTCGCCAGTGAGCTCTTCCTCGCCATCCTTTCTACAGGAAGACAGTACTGCTCCTTGGCACGGCATCCGCCCTAGTGGCAACTGCCCCCCAGGGGCTGAGTGCTCAGCCCCCGCACATAAGCACCGGATGCTCAGTCCAAATACTGGTGCATCCTCTGGCTTCGTGCAGGACACTGTGGGCCTCTGGAAGAGGAACCAGCCTTCCAGGAAAGGGAAAGAGACGCTGGCAGAACAGCCAGCCACAGCCCAAGAGAAAAGAGTGATTTACCAGCATGAGCCTGAGGCTCGAGGCTGTAGCCAATGCTCACTCTCTCCACAGCTGAGCTCTCACACTAACCAATCACAAGCCCTGGCAACTTGTAGAAACAGCGACGGTCCTTTAATAGCATGCTCATGAGCTGCAGAAATGCACCTCAGATCTCCAGGCATCACCTTTTGTCATCCTCAAAATGGTAACAATCACAGGATCGACTAGGCCCACTTTTATGGAGATTAAACAAGAAAATATACAAATGCTAAGCATAAAACCTATGACTAACTGTCTGACAAGTCCTTGTGCCCTGGCGTGTACAGGCAGGACTCCCTTCCACACACTTACAGTTCCCCAGAAGAGTTCAGGAAGCGAGGGATCCGCCAGCACCTCGCATGCCGTGTCGATGATGTCCTGCGGGGAGGGGAGAGAATGGTTCCTGCGCCCCGGGTGAAGCAGGTGTTCTACACTGCATTCTACCGACGCAGACACTTTATAAACAACTTTGGACTGCATGTCAGAGAGAACTGTGGCTTTAAACGGTCAGATCACACCCAGCTGGCTCACATGCTGTCTCTGCAGTGGGACATTAGACAAATGTCTAACTTGCCTGGACATTTACCTCTCTGAACTTCAAACGTTCATGTGTAAAATGCTAAGCTCTGGCTGAGGGGGTGTGCCCTGTAATCCCAGCACTTGGTAGGCTGAGGCAGGAGGACTACCACAAACTCAAGGCCAGCCTGAGCTAATTGTGAGACCCTATCGCACCAAACCACACAAAAACAAAACAGAGACGGACAGAGAATAAAAGCTGATAGCAGCTGAGTATGGTGGTAGTGCAGCTCCTTGGGAGACTGAAGCGGGAGGATTATAACTGCAAGGCCAGCCTGAGTAACTCAGCAAGACCCAGTTCAATCCCAAGCAAAAATATCGACCAGTACTCTGCTTCAGTGTACCATCACACAGTGAGGGTTAAGTGAGATAATGTAGAGCAAACTGACCCAGAAATTCAGAAATATCACACAATGTTAAGGTGTAACTAGGCTCAGCTAAACTGTGCTCCTAAGAGGCAAATACAATGTCTTTTTAATTTTTTATCCTTAGCAAATAGTGCAGAGCTTAACACACCCTAGGCATCCAGTAAACGCTTACAGACTGACTTTTTTAAAATCCAGGTACAATGACTCCGACAATGCCAACATGCTAATAATAATGCTCTGAGTGCAGGGTAGGGGCCACTGTGACCGGAATTTTTAAAAAGTGTACACCGGAATTTTTAAAAAGTGTACAAAGCTTGCTCCATCTCCTTAGCAGTTTGGAAATGAGTCTTTCAAATGAGTCTAGTCTCATCTTTCTCTAATGTTAAGAAATTTTCATCAGTTTACAAAACGAGCCACTAATCATTAAAAATGAACACAATGAGCTGGGTATGATGGTGCACATCTGTAATCCCAGCACTGAGGAGGTTGAGGCGGGAGGGTCTCTGCAACTTTGAGGCCAGCCTAAGCTACACAGTAAGTTCAAGGCCAGCACACAGCAAGACCATGTCTCAAAAGACCAAAAAAGGAAAAAAAAAAAAAACAGAATAAACACAATGGCCAGGTGCAGTGGGTGTATCCCTCTAATCCCAGCTGCTAAAGAGGGATTAGATCCCTCCTTATTTGCAATAAGATCCCAAATTTGAAGCAGCCTGGACAACTTATTACAACCTTATCTTAAAAAGTAAAGTATGGGGCTGGGGATTTAGCTCAGCCGCATAAGCACCTGCCTTGCAAATGCACTGTCAAAGAGTTTGATCTCAGGGAATGATAAAAAAAAAAAAAGTAAAGTGCTAGGGACATAGCGAAGCACTCTCCTAAGCCCCACAGAAACCCTTTTAAGTATAGCTGAGGAGCTGGGTTTCAGCTAATTTAAATTTAAACAGCCACAAGTCTCATGGCTACCATAGTGCATAGCACAGTCACAAAGTAAAAGAAACCTGAAACACTTATCAACCTATGCCGCTATCAACCTATGGAAAATCTATGACACTTATAAGGCCATTGGAAATCTGAACCCTGACTTGATACTTGAAGTACTGAAACACTTATCAACCTATGCCGCTATCAACCTATGGAATATCTATGACACTTGTAAGGCCATTGGAAATCTGAACCCTGACTTGATACTTGAAGTACTGTTTTGTTGTTGCTATTTTAACAGTTGGGAAGTTAGGTTTAATGAAATATTCACAAATGAAGTTACATGACATCTGGATTTGTTTTAATACAATCAAAGAGGCACGTTCAAGGTCAGCCTGGGCTGCTTAGTCAATTCAAGGCCAGTCTGAACCACAGAGAGACCCTGTCTCAAATAAACAAACAAAACAAAACAAAATAATCAAGGAGGGAAGGGACAGAACTGTGGCAGCCTGTGATGGGGTCATGGAATGTGGTCTACCGATCTGGGGATGAGTTCGAAACCCTGCCTTTGAGGAAAATGTTGCCGAACAGTATCTTTTAGCATGCGCTGATGTCTGGGACAGATGAACTATAGAGCGAAAAATGAGGTCATGAAACAGTTCCAGTCACCCCTCCTTATCTGCAGGCTCCACACCTTAAGATTCGATTCAACCAACATGGGGGAAAACCCGAATTTGTGTAAACACAAACTTTTTTCTCTTAATCATGATTCTCCAAACAAGACTGCCTAACAACTACTTCCAAAGCACATCCACTGTATTAGGTCCTCTGAGTAATTTAGAATAATGTAAAGGAAACTGGAGGGTACACGTAGGTACAGGTGAACCCTGCACCGTTTTATGGAAGGACTTAGCAGCAGTGAAGTTTGGATCCTTGGTTTCTGAACCCATCTCCACAGGTACCAGGGGGTGACTATCTACTATGACTCCATTCTAGAAAAGAATTACTCTTTTATGTGTGCGAGGAACATGGGAGGGAACACACTGAAATGTTAATACAAGTTCTCCAGCCATGCGATAGGATTACATTTTTCATTAGTGATCAGCAGTTTGCTTTTTCTATGACTAACAGATACCATAACCATAAATGAAAACAAACAGCAGTGAACGCAGGAGATCCGAAGTGGCTGTCACAGGGAGCTGACTGCAGAGCCCCGAAAGCCGGGTACCAACCTGCTGATTGCCCAGCGTGTGCAGCTCCAGGGAGGTCAGGACGAAGGACAGCAGCCCGTAGATGCACATGCAGGCGGTGCTCGAGGTGCACTGCAAAGCAAACCCGTCGGTGACTGGCTGAGCCCACCGCACCTGCCCAGACTCAGCCCAAGCCTAGCCCGGTACTTCCTTGTAGGCAAGTGGGACAGGACCCTGAATCCTTCACCATTTTCCTAATTTAGTTACAAAATCGGAAAAGCAAAGGAAGAAAAGGGACATGGAAGCCACAAACATTACAACACAGTCAAGAGTAAAGTCAGGAAAAAAAGAATCAAATCAGAATGACTACTTAGGAGCTGGAGATTCAGTTCAATAGTAGAGTGCCTGCCTGTCATGCCCGAGACCTGGTCAATTCCCAGTGTGTGCGTACATAGTTATATACTTTCATTTATATATTTATAGTACACTGATATATTTCTTTCCTCAAATGGTCAAAATTTGTGTGGGGAAAAAGAAAGCCACTACCTGCCTAGAGAAAAGACGGAAGCTACATCTCTGGTCTACGCTAGAGAACGGACAGGACTAACACAGCATCTTGAGCAGCACCATTAGTCAGCCGGGGCCAGCAAACAGGGCCTATTGGCTGATGTTCCGGTTTCTTTCTTAGAGCAGTTTTAGTTTCACATCACAGACTCACGTTACTACCTCAACACCCTCTGCAGCAGCCTGTCCATCTTTCTGCCCTCCACTGACGCCGGACGCCTGACGCCTGACCTTAGGCCTCCACTCCTTCGCCTGTCCCAGAACGCCTTTCGCTGGACCCCGAGTTCCGCAGCCTCTTCCCACTCAGAATTACACAGTGGAGGGCCCTCCACTCTCTCAGGGTCTTACAGCACTAGAGGGAGCCCGCCGTCTGCATGTACGGTCCCCCCATGCCTACTGCAGGACACTTCAGCGACCTCCAGGTTCTGACAATCATCAGTAACACTGCTCTAAACAATACGAGCAGGCCTTTGTGTAAACAAATCTCAACCCCTCTGGGCAAATGCCAAGGAGCACAACTGTGGAATCCGAGGTTTCATTTTATTTCTTTGCAGGGCTGGGGATAGAACCCAGGGCCCCCACACCTGTGAGGCAAACATTACCACTGAGCTAAAGCCCTTATCTTTAAAGTTTCATTTTCATATAACAAAATAAGCTGACTAAACCACGCCACTTGAATGAACCCCAACACCAGACTCAAGAGAAATTCGAATTCATCCAGGTAGGTCCCCTAGAAAGGACTCCTCCCACTGATATGACCCAAGTGGTCTTATAGGGCAAGCGCTTCACTGCCCGGAGCCAGGCGTAATGAGTTCCATCTAAGTCTACTATCTACTTTCAGTTACTGTTACTTTAGGCAAATTACACCTCACTGATACTCAGTTTCCTGATGTGGAAAACAAGACACTAACCCTTAACCCAAGAAAGTGGTCCAAGAATTCAGACCCTGCGGGAAAGCGCTGAGAGCGTCTGCTAACAGCAATGCCTTTCATGGCTAGTTCCACCCAACACCCTGGCCACTTCACCGTGGCCATCCTTACAGCGGCCTCAGTTCTGCCTGCGCCTCCCTGCTCATTCGCCTGTTCAATCAGCAGTCCCATCACACTCACATCATCCCCGCCGCTGGCCAGCGACCGCAGCAGTCGGGTCAGGTACTGAAACACGTTCAGCTGGATGGCCATGCCGCCTATCTTGCGCACCACACTGCTTGTCTCTTCCGGGTTCAGGGTGTGACGGAGGAGAGCCCAGGCCAAAAGCACTGGGGCGTGATGAGGGATGTCCCCAAAGGTCAACATCAAACGATCCATATCCTAAAGGAGAAATAGCAAGGATGAAGATTTCTCAACAGGACTCTTCGCCATATCCATAAGGCTCTCTCTCCGTCCTACTATTCCCCGGTCACCTTGCTAATAAACCCCCTCCTGGTATGGCTTATGTCTGGATGTCCCCCCAAAGCCTCATGCGTTCAGAGGTGGGGCTGGCTGATCACGGGGTGCCACAGCTGGGTGTTGGGAGGTGGGGCCTGGTCAGCAGACAAAGGTCACTGGGGACATGACCTGGAAAGGTGGGTCTCCCTTCCCGGCGGGGCCACCATGCCGTGAGCAGCTCTCCTCCGCCCGGGCCTTTGCACCACGCCTTCCTGCCTTGGCGCCAGCCGACTACAGACTAAAAACACGAGCCAGAATAAACCTCTCCTTTGAGTCTGGGTGTCCAGTATTTTGTCCCAGTGATGAGGAAAGTGATGAAGATATCCTCCATTACTCTTCCCATTTTTTATTTTTTTATTTTTTTCATTTGTTTGTTTTGAGACAGGCTCTCACTATATAGTTCAGGCTGGCCTTGAACTTGTTATGTAGTTCAGGCTGGCCTCCAAGTCACAGTGGTCATCCTGCCTCAGCCTCCCAAGTACTGGGCTGGCTTCTGATTTTTAAGTAGTCTTAATTTAAAATTATAAAACACAAGCCAGGGATTTAGCTCAGTGGCGTAAGTGCCTGCCTGGCAGGCGCATGTTCATAAGTTCATAAATTCAATCCTCAGTACCAAAAAATAAAATAAAGTAAAATTATAAAACATATGTTCAAATGAAGACGTTAGAAATTTTATTACCCTGATCTCCCCCCCACACTTTTTTTTTCTGTTTCTTTTCGTTTTTGTGGTACTCTTGTCCCTGCACCATTTCCATGAGTGACTCTACTCACTCTCACGGGTCAAATCGTCACTGTAAAGATGCCTGACAAAGATGAGGTTTATTCCAAGTCTAATTGTCTAACTGCAGAACTTTAAATTCTGCAACACTAGAAATGTTACACAAAGGATACTTCAGCAGTTAAAAATACATCACTTACCACAGAAGAGTTGAGAAAAGAGGAAGCTCCTCCAAGCTCACCTGACAAATAAGCCCATCCTGAGCAAACTGGTGCAGCTCTCTCCTGTCGTCCAACGCACATTTATGCAAAGACTCAATATCCATGCCTTCCACCAGGATGAGGGCACTGAAGTAGCTGGAAAGGAAACAGTGCCTTGGTTTCATTTTGTTGCTCTGAACCTCACTGGAGACGCTTTGCTATTCAACAAGAGTGACTTCACACCCTTCTTCACACTAAGGCTTCTGATTCAGCCTGTGATACTAGAAGCATCACACTTCTAGCACATCTCCAGCACCGCACAGTCATGTGCGCTGGGCCTGCCATCCTGGGCAGCATCAGATTTAGTACTAAAGGTTTCCACAGTCACCACTGACACCTGACCCAGGTAAACCCTATCTTAGGTGTGAATCTTTGCTATGGTAGAGGGGCCACGCCTTAAGGTATAGGTTCATCCATGGCCTCCATCCATGGCCATCAGCAAGGAAAAAATAAATTAAGTCCACAGGCAATGACCTCTTCTTAGCATCCGCATAATACGGGGTGGGATGGTTATTCAACAACTGTGTTCTGTTGAATGAATGAACTTTTAGGTGAAGATGGAAAAGAAAGAGCACAATAATTATTTTGAAATGAACATGTGCCCCTGAATCCCAGCCTCTGCTTCCTGTATGAACTGGAATGTATCCATGCACCCCCACTTCCCCACCCCATCCCTACTCAAGGAACGGCTATAATAACATCGATGCTCTGAACACTGTACAAGTGCTCTGACTTCATTTTGCTCACTCACCCGATCCGATCTATAATAGGGTCCATTGTCTCGTCCACCAAGTGCCTGTTGGTCTGCCTACTCCCAAATCCTTGCTCTTTAAACATCTTGGTTAATACCAGCAGATCACTAGGTGCCATCTCGAAGTATGCATAAAAAAGAAAAATAATCTCTAGCAGCATGGACTGTTCCCGAAGGCACTGAACAAACCATCTAGACACCTGACGCTCGGTCTGCATAATCAAGGAAGAAAAAATGGGAAGGGAGAGTGAGAATAAAAACCATACTTTTATTCTTGCTGGGGTTTTTTTTCTGTTTGTTTGTTTGTTTGTTTGTTTTATTTGGGTACTCAGGACCTTGTACTTGCCAGGCAGACACATATGTCACTGAGCTAAATCCCTGGCCTCTGTTCTGTTTTTTGAGACTGGGTAGCACCATGTAGTCCAGGCTGCCCTGCAACTGGTGATTACCCTGCTTCGGCCTCTCAAGTGCTGGGCTTACAGGCATGTGCTATAGTACCCAGCTAAAAACCATACTTTAAAGAATTTAAATTATTTGCATTAGATAATAACATGTAGAGTTGAGAGTGGTGGCACACGCCCATAATCCCAGCACTCAGAAGGCAGAAGCAGGATGTTGGCCATGAATTTGAGGCCTGCCTGGGCTACATAGTGAGCTCTAGGCCAATCTAAACCACACAATGAGACCTTGTCTCAAAAAACCAAAACCAAACAACAACAACAAAATATACCTTAAAGATTATTTCCTCTAACAACGTATTAACAATGGACATGCACTGATGAATATTCAACTAATGTCCTTATTTTTAATGTTGTATAATATTCCATTGCATGTAAATGTCATAATTTACTTTACCTAGACTACATGGAAGGGCATTTAGATGATCCTTTGCTAATAAAATCATGCTCACAACCGAACAAAAGTCAGAAGACATAGGCCAAGTGTGGTAGTGCACATCTGTAATCCCAGTTACTTGGGAGGCAGAAGGATCTCACTGAATTCAAGGCCAGCTTGGACAACCCAGTGAAAGCTTGTGTCAAAACAAACAGAAAGAATGGCTGAAGAAGTACCTCACTGGCCTGCATGCCTGGGCCCCTCTATCTATTAAACATTCTAAATAGTTAATGTCTATTTCTGTTGATTGGTTTGTACTAAAAATTCATTCCATTCAAAATAGAAAAAGGCATGCTACAATCTATAAATGCAAATTGGTTTAGGATTTAGGATAACACCATCAGACTAATGCCACACATTTAATAGAAAATGATAATAAAGAAGATAAAATCTTGGGCTTAGAGTAGCATTAACCACTAAGAGAATATTTCAGCTAAGAACTGGAAATAAACAGATAAACTCTGGGTTCAGAGATAAGTACAGTTACAAAGCCAGCGGTGTTTCGATCTGACCGCTTTTTTGAAGACTGATAACCCAGACACTCGCTAGGTTAGGACCTGAGGGCACTGAACCTGCCCAGAGAGCCGAGCTCGAGTCTCACGCACCATGAGGTTCCCGCGTGTCTCCCAGGTCGGTGCTTCAGCTTTATACAGCTCTTCGAACTGCTGCCTGTATTTTACAACTAGTTGTTCCTTGTCCAATTTATCAACACAGTCCGCATACTCAACCTTAAAACAAAACAAAACAGAACACTCACACTCAGAGTGTAAACACTCAAAGCAATATGAATAGCATAAAATGGTTAAAAAGCTCTGAATGCTCCAGCGTAGACAGAACCGGGCTGAACAGGCTCACCTTGTATGGGTGTCTCTCATCTTGGAAATAAGTGAGAAGGTGTAAGACACAGCGGAGAACACAGGTTCTTTCTTCATAGTAATAATCTGCAACCTACAAGAGCCCAAAGATTCAAAATCAGTAATTCATCTTTGCCAGGAGGATACTCAATTTTACACTGACTGGTAATCCATTGCTTAGGATGTGTACTGAAAAGCTTGTAAAAATTTTGAATTAAGCCAAAAAACACCTTCATAAACCAGAAAATAATGAAGCCAAAAAAGATAGAAGAAATTATTTAATATAAACGAGTTTCATTAAAAGCTTTCCAGTACTTCTCAAATTCCACTAACACACAATGCTATAAGCTGACAGGCCACATACATAAACACAAAGACAAAAATGTCAGGGATATATGTCCCAATTGCTTGAATTAACATACTGTATTAAATTTCACTTCATATCAAATAGGAAACTAATCCTCCTT
>PVJX010008980.1:0-23583 GCA_004027295.1 Dolichotis patagonum | reverse complement strand
ACACATAACCCCAAAGAAGGAAGGCGACACCCACCACTGACCTTGAGAATTAAGGCCTGGCTCTGCCTCTCATCGTGCAGGACCGTCTGAGGGAGAAGAGAGCAGTCAAGACACTGCCTCCCAGCGCAACTCAGGTGACAGAGAAAGAGACGCACAGCTGTACCTCACCCCTCGGTCACCCAACGTTACCCACCTGCTTCCACAACACTTCCTACCCCTCACTTTTCAACTCAAACCCTACTCAGCTCCCTCCACCCTCCCTTAGCTCCGGTTTCCTCCCGTGTGAAATGAGGAGCTGGGCTGGCATCACACACTCTCAAGCCCATGATTAAAGAGTCACTCTTTTTGTTTGTTCATTTTTTAAAAATCCATTTCAAAGAAAAAACAAAAAGAAAACAAAATTTCAAAACACGCCAATGAGGGGACAACAATGATATACACATTGCACCTTGTCATCCCCAAATCATTCGCCCAGAGCACAAGACACCCGCCTTCAACTGTCCGAACAGTACCGGCACAGATCGTCCTCTTCAGCGACCTCAGAGAAATCAGCAGTATGACTATCTTCACTATCTTTATACACACACACACACGTTGTTTCTTTCAGCTCCTCACATTAGTGAGACAATACATTTACATGTGTGTGTGATTTATTTCATTTATGAGTACAGCCTCAACTTGCCTCTATTTACCTATACAAGTCTCCAAGTTTATCCTTCTTTATGGCTAAGTAGTACACTACTATATAAAAATACCTCATCTTTTTATCCATCCTCAGTCAATGGGCGTTCAGGTTGTTTCCAAGATCTAGCTATTACAAATTGTGCTGCTTGGGGCTGGGGTTTAGCTCAGCGGCATAAGCGCCTGCCTGGCAAGCATGAGGTCATGAGTTCAACCCCTCCCCCCAAAAAAGAAAATGTATTCACAAATCATGCTGCTATAAACATGGGTGTACGTATATCACTGTGGCATGTTTTTAATTCTTTTAAGAAGATACACAGAAGAGAACTAGCAGGGTTGAATGGGACCTCTAGTCTTAGGAACTCTCCACACTGATTTCCACTGTGGTTGCACCAGCCTATTCCTTACCTACAGTGGAGAAGGGTTCCTTTTTCCCCACAGCCCCTCCAGCATTTGTTACTGCTTGATTTCTTGATGCTAGCCATTCTTTTCAGGGTGAGGTGGAATATCAGTGTTGTTTTAATTTGCATGTGTCAAATGACCAGTGATACTGAACATTTTTTTATGTATTTATTTGCTGTTTGTATTTCTTCAGCTGAGAAGTGTGCATTCATTTCAGATGCCCATTTTTGGATTGGGTCTTTAAATCTGGGAGGACTGATTTTTTTGAGTACTTTGTATGTCCTCGATAGCAATCCTTTGTCTGAGGAATAGCTGGCAAACATTTTTTCCCACATTGTAGATTGTAAAGAGCCACTCTTTACCCAGTCCCCTTCCAAGTGTGAGGCTCAGTTTACATCTATGCTCTTTTTTAAGTCTTTAGGAAGTCTTTACTAAGAATGGCTGCATCTGATAACCTACCTCTGTCTAAAGAACGGGTAGCAAACCCCTAAATCTCTGAAACCACCAAGGGAAAAGAAAAAGGGCATCAGAGGGAGCTGAATGTCAGCACGCACCTTCAGTGAGTCCACCGTGCCCCTGTAGTCCTCCTGAATGTAACACTGGAGAATCAGCACGCTCTGCTCCTCATCAAGACCCTAAGACACAGGGGGGCAACCACAGGGGCTCCAATCGCACATGGGGTACAAAGCATTCAAATGATTGGTCCTCTGGCCTGGACACAGGCCTAGGGTAAACACAATCCTTTTCAAATATTCCATGCAACATAAAAGTTTCCTCCAAGCAGAGAAAAAAGGGGTCATGAAATGCAATTTGCATGACAAGGAGATTCACAAACTCGAAACAGGTGCTCATTCACCAAGCATATCAACACAGCGGTGAGGCGTGACCTGGGCTTCCAACATTAAACAGAAGCAGCCACGTATTCAAATACAAGCTCATCGGTTTATAGACTACCACAGGCACGCGGCAGAAAACACATATGAATTACATCAATCCATCCATCGGTAAAAGAAAACTATGATATGTTGCAAATAGGTTAGGTAACTGATTTGTGACATAATCTGGGTATTTCTGAAATACAATATATTGAATCACATCATTAAAATTGAAATAAATTTCCACTCAAAATTGAAACAAAATGAATTTTCACTAACAATCACTAACAATAAAACCATGTAAATCCATACTGAAAGTAAATTTTGTTTTTTTGTTTTTGAGACAGGGTCTCACTACGCAGTCCAGGCCAGCCTCCAGCTCATGGCAATCCTCCTGCCTCGGTCTCCCCAGTGCTACGCTTATGAGCGTCTGTCACCAGGCTCAGCACACTGCAGGTAATAAAAAGTGAGCAAAGGCTAATTTTTACTCACCAAAAACTTGCTGATTCTTAACCCCACTTCCTTCAGCTGTGGAGCTAACTCTTCATCGGCTTTCACTTTTTCAGCGGAACTCGGACTACAAAAACAAGAATGAATCACTTCCTCATTCTCAATGACCCTCTAGTGGTTTAAATAAAAATGCTTGAAGGTATTTTTAGTACAGGCATTTTATTCTGTCGTTTTAAGTGCCTACAAAATACACACACACACTCACCGCAATAGGCTTTGTAACACAGAACTCATTCATGTCTAAGTAATACAAATAGTGTATTTCTGTTGTAACATTATTTATAGATTTATTTGAGCTTTTGTTTTATTGTGGCCTTTTTGCAATGTTAGGGATTGAAGCCAGGGCACTGTGCATGCTAGGCAAGCACCTTACCACGAGCTACATCCCCAGCCTTTTACATTCTTATGTTGAAACAGGGTCTCACTAAGTTGCCCAGGCTGGTCTTGAATTCACAATCCTCAGCCTCCTTAGCAGCTGAGATTACAAGTGTGAGCCACTACCCCCAACACATTATTTTTAATCTTTGCAAATACCCTGAAAGGTAAATATATTACTACCTCCATTTTATAAATGGAATTATCAACATGTAGAAAGAGGAAATAACTTACTAAAGCCCCACAAAGTTAAGAGCAAATACAAAGTTAAGAGTAAATTTAAAACCAGGTCTGTTACTATACACACAGGTATTATCAAGCTCTATGGAGGACACACCAGCAACAAAAACCACATTCATCCCTCACATCTTTGTTTCTAAAACCATTCTCCAGTGAAAGGGACTAGAACTCCCTGGAGAAACGGCTGACTCTAGAGCCGATTAGGAAAAATTAAAGATGAGCCTAAACTACCATGAAGTGTCAAAAGGTAAGGAAGTAGCCAGGTGTGGCGGCACATGTCTGTGATCTCAGCACTCAGGAAGCACAGGCAAGAGAATCACTGTGAGTTCAAGGACAGCCTGGGGTGCACAGTGAATCCAAAGCCAGTGAGACCCTGTCTCAAGGGAAAAAAAAGGGAAATGTTCAAAAATCAAAAGGACGGGAACATGTCAACAGGACACATGCATCAACCTGAAAGAACTGCCAACCACCAAAGGTAGAACATAGTATAAACAAAACATAGGGGACCGGGGCACAGCTCAATGGTGCTCGCCTAACATGTAGAAAGGCCTGGACCCCACCCAAAAAACTGTAAACAAAGTGTACACAATAAATATATAGGACAGGAGTAAGGGGAAATTTTCTTTGTAGAAAATCCCAAATAGCATACAGATGCTCCCTCCGTCAGGAAGTGGGGTTTACCGCCACATGAGGAGGAGGCTGTACTGAGTAACTCCCTGCCAAACACAGAGGAGGGGAAAAGTAACTCTGCAGAGGAAAAACTTGGCAAATGCCACTTTAACCAAGTGACCGAATTAACATTGCCAGCTATTTTGTAAACGTAACACACACCCTCTAAAATGGTTAAGAATGGTCCCTCAGCTTGGTGTATTGTTTCCCAAAACCCACACCCCAAATCTAGTAATGATGAAAACATCAGACAAATCTAAACTGAGGGTATTCTACAAAATACCTAACTGGTCCTCCTCAAAAATGCTCAACATCATCAAAATCAAGGACAAAAGTGTGAGATGCTCTCAGAGTTAAGTGGAGACTAAACAGACATGACAATTAAAATGCAATGTAGTACCCTGGACTGGGCTCTGGAACGAAGACATTAATGAAAAAATTGGTGATGTTCCAACACAGGCTAGAGTCTAGAAAAGAAAAAGTCTATTCGACTTTACAGCGTCTCCTGTAAACGGAGCACAGTGGGGGCCTCGGGTTTCGGATGCACAAGGCCACAGGCACAAGCACCAGTAAAACCCTCCCAGAGCAGCCCTCAATGCCAGTGACCGGGCTCTGACCTTAAGCACAATGTTGATGGATTTTTTTTAAAAAATAGATTCTCACATTTCACAGAAAATCCACAACATAAAGGCTAATGTAAGGGTAAACAATAGGTTCTGGAAAAGGTAATAACAAAATGAATAAGAACACAGACGCTGGAGTAAGACTGCCAGGTTTAAATCCTGGTTTCACCACTTACTAGCTGTGTGACCTTGGGCAAGTTATTTAACCTCTTTGTGCCTCAGTTTCCCATCTGTAAAATGGAAACAGTAATAAAAGAATATCTAAATGTGATAAAATAGTTATATCCTTTTATTTTAAAGTCCACATATTTTAGATATATAGTGGAGTACTGACAGATAAAATAATATGTCTGAAAAAAAAAAGTACATCTGGGAGTTACTTCAAATCATTATGAGAGAAGGGTTTATTGACTAATAACAAAAAGTTCACCAACAACCTAAGATAGTGAAGAAGGAATAAATCCAACAGATGTAGAAGTGGAAAGGGAATGACCGTGACAGGAGTACGAGGCGCCAATGGGATGAAATCTAGATTACAAATTAAGATAAATGACTCCAGCCTTACAAGCTGTATTTTTGTCTATTTTACATTTGTTACTGCTGTTTTCCACTGATCTGTAAGAAAACAGATATTCACCAAAAATAAAAACAGTAAAGTCTTAAAGGGTCATTTTGAGGCTTAGATAACTAAGTCAAGTACTTGAAAAACATGGTACAGAACATGCACGATACACTGCTAGCTAAACGCTGAACTGTTAGCTGCTGCTGTTCACTGCTGCAGCCCCATTTAGTGCTCGCACAAAGACAGTGAACCCTAAACCATAGAAACACGGGCTGAATACATAATAAATGCTCATCCCCAGTCAGGGTCAGATAACTAGATTCCTATCAAATTTCTAAAATAAATTTTCCTTTCTTTCAACAGACAGGAAAAAATGTGCCATATTTTGTTTGTTTTGGTTTGGTTTTTTGAGACAGAGTCTCATTATGCAGCCCAGGCTGGCCTCAAACTCAGTGATCCTCCTGCTTCTGCCTCTGGAGTGCTGAGATTACAGGCATACACCACCATGTTCAATACCAAACTGCTTTCTCTCTGATCTAGTTACCCAGCAGGGTCACAGAAGTATATATAAGGACAGTTTCAACCATGCTAACTTCCTCTGGGGAATCACTCTAACCCAGATGCTTGGAAGTGTCATACCTGGGAGGTTTGTAGTAAGAAAGCCCTTCCAATAACCGGTGCCAATGTTTATTCAGTTCTGCTTCAATCTGATTCTGGAAAAGAACGAGGCAATTATACAAATGCAATTTTAATCAGACCCCAGGGTCACACTGAGGATTATATCTTCTGTTGAGTCTTTTTAAAAAAATTGTATTTAAAGAGGAAAAAAAAGCAAAACAGAAAAAAGGGTAGAAATTTAATAAAGAATTTCAAAAAAAATAAACAGTAAGAAATCACTAGTTGATAAATTACATATTGTCCTCTTAGAAATAGTTGTTCAAGTTACAAAATTAAAACATACAAAATGGACATTCAAACGATGAGACTGTGAACAGTTCTGTGCAACAACCCAAAAAAACTTAGTAATATGGTTATCAATCCTACACACTTAAACATACATGCAGTTATATCCTTTAGAGCACTTTCTTTTCCTCTCTTTTTTACAACAGCAATTACATATTTTGGGTTTTATTACTCCTATAGTTCTTATTACTTTTTATACTAGAAACACAATGGGATATTTAAAAATATGATTCTTGTTTATTTCACTTATGAGGATAGTCTTAAGTTGCCTCCACTTACCTATGAAGGCCTCAGGATCATCCTTTTTATAGCTGAGTAATATTCCATTGTAGAAAAATACCACATTTTTCTTCATACACTCTACAATTGATGGGCATTTTGGTTGTTTCCAAGATTTAGCTATAACAAATTGTGCTGCTATGTTGAATTTTTTTTTTTAAATTTTATTTAAAGAGAAAAAAAAAACAATACAGAAAAAAGGGTAGAAACAGTACAAAACCTCAAAAAAAAAAACCATAAATCACTAGTTGACAAACCACATACTCCTCAAAACAGCTGTTCATGTTACAAAATTAAGGCAAACAAAGTGAACAGTGAAGCTGCAAACAGAAAAAAAAAGGATGGAATAAAGCCAATTGAGACAGTATAGTGAAATTGGCACAGAACATCACAGCAGGTCACCAGGACAACAGTAACAGGCAACATTGTATATCTCGTTGTTTTCACAATAGTTGTTCTTCTACTAGGTAGAGCAAAATCAAAGAAATATACAACATTATAGAACACATCAACACATCAGTACAAAGCAAAACGGCGATAAAAATGTCTGCCTTCAGAGATAGTAGAAGGATACTCCCCCGACTTGCTGTACCAAATATGGTCACCTCCTAAGAGATACCCAGATCCCTGGATCCCAATTGTTACGGGAGGGGGTGTGTGTGGTATGTTTGATTCTAAGCCCGCGCCCGGTAGGCAGCAGGCTGCTTACTGGTTGGCTCAGCGCCCTAAGTTCCAGCATGGCGCGGATCTCAGGAGACGCTCTTGCTTCTGGTTTCCCCGCCCTGGGGTGGCCGCGGCTTGCCAGACCACAGTCACTCTCCAGGGCGGCAGGCTGCTTACTCTGTTGAGTCTTTTTAAAATGCATTTATTTTCCCCTACAATTTAAAGTATTTTCAATGCAAATTCTGTAATCCTCCTTTTCTTTACCATTGTAGCATAATAACATACCCTTATTATTAAACCTTCATAAATACACTTTCTAGTGCCTGCAGAATATTTTACCAAGTGGCTACATCGTAATTAATTTACCATCTTCTAATGTTAGATACATTTTGGCAGAGTATAATTGTTTATTAATGTAAATATGCTGAAACATTTTCTGCAAAAAACCTTTTGAAGATTTTCTTCTCTCAAGATATATTTTAGATGTGGAGTTATCAGATGATGGCATGTCAAAAAGGCCAAGGCTCTAAAGTGGATGTAACATTCATTACATTAATTACAGTAACAACTTAAGGGCTGGAGAGCAAGCACCAAGCTCTGGGTGCAATCCCCAGCCCCACAAATAAACCACCCTCACAAGGCGCCACCCTCACAGGCTCAGGACACCTAAGCGTCCAGCAGAACTTTGACCCTTTACTGACACACACTTGGAAATGTCCTCCAACCACAGATGCTGTCACCTAAGGGAGACGCCTGAAAGGAAAATGAAGAAAGGGAAGTCGAGAAGGAGAGAGCAAAGGGCCGAGAATCAGCCTGAGGGAGCAGAATGACGTTTGTCCCCTCTTCTCAGCAGCTGACAGCAGCAGTGCTCCTTCAGAAAGGAGACTCAGAAAGGGAGACCTGGGCAACGTCAACACCTACCTTACACGATGTGTGCCATTTCAGCAACGAGAAGCAGGGACCGTTTAATATTTTACAAAGTTTTAGGAGAGAATGTATTTATTTACTACTTCAAAGAGGAGGCTTAGTATAAGCAACACACACATCAAAAGTCAGAAATCCCTCCAGAGCACTACCAGCACTTACCAGTTCTCTCAGAGCTGATCTGCCAAGCAGAATTGTCCACAGTTCTCTACTGCTTCTGAAAAATAAGAGCACGGAAGTAATTCTGTTATTCTAGACAACATAAACTTGATCAAGCTACCTCACAGATATTTTGTCTAGTCATTAAAAGCAAAAAGGTCAGTACATGACAACATATTAAAATTTTGGAAAGTAATCGTGATACTATTAGAAGTTTGATATTCAAAATTTTTAAAAATGAAGAAACTAAAATATAAGATTTTAATCTAAACCAGCTCAACAGTGACCCATGGGGTGCAAGGAGGAGGAGACTGGCTCCTTGAGGAAAACAATAAAAAGGAAAAAAATAAATTTTAACCTAAACCAAACAGATAGCATGTTTCAAAGCACGAAGAGAGTTACCGCATTTGAACACAGCTAAGGCGCCCTGAATGCTAGCTGTGGGCACTGCTACTCCGCACTTGCTTGGCTCGCATGCGCACCCCATTTCCTCCCCAGCACTGCAAAACAAACAGACGATCATGGCAGCCTGCAATCTGGGGTAAGCTGGTGAGACTCTGGCTCAAAAACAAAAGGGCTAAAAAGGAAGAAGCTCAACAGCAGGGCACTGGCCTACATGTGTGACGCCCTGGGTTCAACCCCGTATACCACATACACAGAAAGTTCCATCTCCTCCCTTCTCATCACAGCGCAGCGACCCATATAACCAAAAAATCTAACAAAGGGCTATGTGTGTTCCAGGGCCATTGTTACCTCCAGAATATTTTCTAAATACAAGATGTAATGTACGTCCTCAATAAAGGAAAGCTTAACAGTCACTACGAAAAGAACTAGTTTACTCATCTATTAATGACTTCCCAATAGATGCCACAAGCAGACAATAAGCCATATATTAGTCCCCGTCCCAGGGTGCTTTTACACACCTCCATCTGCTTACCCGTTTTTAAATTTTTTTTAATAACCTGGTGTTTTA
This sequence comes from Dolichotis patagonum, assembly GCA_004027295.1. Taxonomy (NCBI): domain Eukaryota; kingdom Metazoa; phylum Chordata; class Mammalia; order Rodentia; family Caviidae; genus Dolichotis; species Dolichotis patagonum. The sequence continues at coordinate 14,685 of PVJX010008980.1, read as the reverse complement.
TTTTCCGTTGCCCTCACTTCCACTTTGCTGAAGTGTCTGCAAAACAGCTCAAAACCACCAGTCATGGCTCCCACCCACTCGGCGCCTGCACAGTGGGGCTGCAGACAGCCTTCTGGCCGGCTGCGCACCCGGTCTTCAGCAGGGCACTGTGAAACGGCACGAAGGTCCTGCGGGCCCCGGACCAGTCTGGGCCGTCAAGCCGAGCAGCAGAGAACTCATGAGCTGGTACATCCATTCGCCCTGCAATTCCTCTTTGGTCACAGCCTTTTCAGCGGCAGCCTGCTCTTCCTTTCCAGTCTCTTCAAGCTGTCCGCAGAAGTACAGACCAGGCCTGACCTCCCCAGGGCGCGCAGACCCGGACGATGCTACGCATGCGCAGCACTTCCCAGGCCGACATCCACAGCGTTCGACCCACTGAGCGAGCCCCCTCCGGTCGCATGGGATGGCGATGTCCATACAGCGCAGAGGAGAACCAGTATTACACGGAGCACCGGCTGCCAGGTGAGGCCCTCCGTGAGGGTCTGGCGGGCAGTCCTGGGGTCAGCAAGCACCAGAGGACGCAGCACTCAGAAGGCCGCCTGGATCTGGTCAGCAAAGCTGCCGGGAGCGCAGCAGCCAGCACCAGGAGTAGCTCCAGGGGCAGCGCAAACTGCTGCTCAGCCGGCTGGCTGGTGCTCCCGTCCTCCACCGCCGCCAGCAGGGCTTCCCACCGCACTGTGGCTCGCGTTCCAGCAGAAGCTTCCCCCAGGTCCCATCGCTCTTCCTTCTGGAGAGACACCATTCCATGGGAAACCCAGGTTGGTGCCACCGAAGTGGGTTTCTGCAGTAAGGACTCCTTGGATGTCTTCTCCTTCATTTGAAGGACACCAAGGGCTCTGGACATTGTGAAGGTCTCTTTAAATTACGATCGGAATCAACAAGGCTGTATGGGCCCCTCCGTTGGCAGCAGGGAAAGCCACCCCAGATGTTGCTTTCATCCAGACCTCTGGACTTCACAACACACATTTCGGGGGTTCAATCTTGGGTTAATCGCCAAGTGTAACCGCGAAGACATGCTCTCGAGCCGGCATGGGGGGCGCACACCTCCTGTAATCCCAGCACTTGGGAGGTTGAAGCAGGAGGATTGCCTTGAGTTTGAGGCCAGCCTGAGTTACACAGTGAGTTCAGGCCAGTCTGAACTGCATAGCAAGACCAAGACATGCTCTCAGGAAAGTTAATAAAAGGGCAGGTGCCCTACGCAGAAGAGTAACCTGATTAACACTGTTTACAAAGCCTATCTGCAAAGAAAGGATGAAAAGGTCCTAGTAAAATGTATAAAATATTTAAGAAAAAGCAAGCAAGCAGCTACAAAGTTCCCCAGCTGGGCGTGGGTGCACACCTGTAACCCCACTGCTTGCTGGGCTGAGACAGGGTCACCCTGAGTTCAAGGCCAGCCTGGGCTAAGGGCAGCTGAGCCAGAGACCCTGTCTCAAAAAACCAACAACATCAATGCTTTCAATTAAGACTGTAGGGCTGGGGATTTAGCTCAGTGGCTTAAGTGCCTGCCTGGCAAGCACAAGGTCATGAGTTCAATCCCCAGTACAAAAAAAAAAAAAAAAAGACTGTAACAAAAGCACTGTCCTCAAAAACTGTCTTTCAGGGTTTTCCCATCAAAAGAGGTTTAAACACACCTAAAAATCATTAACTTCTTCCTAAGGGTTACTACTTCCAAGAAAACAGCCTCAATGCTGCTGAATCTGCGGTCACAAACCCCCATAACTGCACCACAGAGGCACTAATCATTTTTCTGGAAACAAGACTGCATTCACTGTGCAAAAATAACTAGAAGATTAGACACAGTTCATGAAATGAATATGTCCCTTTATACTGATAACACAACGGTAAAAAGTATGAGTAAAGTAGCTCTAAGTAATTAAAAACATAGCAGCAAGTCCACTACTTAAGAGAAACTTCTAGTGAAAATTTGAAAGGGAGACAGGTGTGGTGACTCACACCTGTAAGCCCAGCACTGGGAGGCTGACGCAGAAAGATCCCTGTGAGGTGGCGGCCAGCCTGGGCTAAACAGCGTGCTGAAGGCAGCCTGAACTATAGTGAGACCCTACCTCAAAAAAACAAAAAGTAACCATGCCTTTGTAAAAATGTACTATTTTCTTATTTATTTGTCTGATAAATCTTAATTAACAAAAAATCAAATATTTTTATTTAAAATATTTAAAATGTTTTAAATTTTTTATTTAAAATCTTATTTAAAATATTATCATACATTATCACCTAATGTACGAGGCCTGGGTTCAATCCCCAGCACCACAGAAATAAAACAGATAGGGGCTAGGGATTTAGCTCAGCGCATAAGCGCCTGCCCGGCAAGCGCTAGGTCTTGAGTTTGATCTTAGGTACCAAAAAAAAAAAAAGCAAGATAAATAAAATGTTTAAAAGTTTTTGTCCTAAACTAGGCATGGTGGTGCAGGCCTGTAATCCCAGTCCTCAGGAGGCTGAGGTGGGAGGATCTGCTAGTTCAAGACCAGCCTGGGCTACGAAGTGAGCCCAAAGTCAGCCTGAACTGCATCGTGAGACCTTGTCTCAAAAAGACAAAAAACAAAAACAAAAACAAAAGTGTTTTTCCTTTATCAAGGGGAACTTCTGGTCTGCACAAAACTAAGACAGCATACAAAATCAACATTAAACAATTGACAGCCTTTAAATTCGACAATAAACTAGCTGAAAAGGAAATCAGAAAAACAGCTGCATTCAAAACAGCTCCAACAAAATACTCACACACCTGGGAATCAACCTAACGAACAAGGTGAACGAGCACTACAATGAAAATTACAGAATTCTAAAAAAGGAACTTAAAGACACTAGAAGACAGAAGGACTCCCAGGTTCACGGGCTGGCAGAGTTAATACCGCTAACACGGCCCTGACAGCTAGAGTCAGTGCAATCCCCGTAAAAATTCCGACGACATTCTTTACAGAACTAGACAGAACAATTCTAAAATTCATATGGAAGCACCAAAGACCCAGAACAGGCAAAGCCATCCCAAGCAGCCCCTGGAACAGGCACTTCCAGCCATTCCACACCCACCGCCGCCGAGGCCCGGTTGGTCGGTCGCTGTACCTTAGGCCCTATGGGGTCTAAAGGGGGCGGTGCCGCTAGGAGAAAGCTGGTGAGCTTTTTGATGAAACTGAGGCATGAAACTGTCACCCCTGAATTGAAGGACAGAACACGGGTCCACGAACAACCACAGGCATAGATACCAGCGTAACACACATCTCAGAGCTGTGGCGGTGACCCTGAGGGACAGAGAGCCGGTCCATCCGGAAGCGCAGATCTATCTGGCCAGACAGCTCGCCCTGGGGTACACTACTTGTGGATGCTGAACCCGTGGCTGTGGCTAAGGGAGAAAAAAAGGGGGTCCCAGGCAACACTGCCTCTCCAGATGACCAGTGCCGAAGTGACTGGGGATACTTTTTGTACAGGTTTTATCAGTTTTTAATAAACATAAATGTGGGACAGAGTTGTCTCTTGCCTATTATCAAGTTTCATAGCTTGCTATGTATGTGATTAACACAGTGAGAGTAAATTAGTTCCTTTTTTTGGTTCTGTTTTTACTTATTTTCTTTTTTTCTTGGTACCTGGGAATCAAAAGCAGGACCTCGTGCTTGCCAGGCAGCTGCTGTGCAGCTGAGCTATATGCCCAGCCCATTTCTACTTTTTGTTTCATTTTGTTTTTGTCTTTTTCAGACAAGGTCTTACTATGTAGCTCAGGTTGGCTTTGAACTCACTATGTAGCCCAAGCTGGCCTGGAACTTGTGAGGATCCTCCTGCCTCAGCCTCATGAATGCTGGGATTACGCAGCCTTTTAGGGCGAAGTGAGGAGGGAACCCAGGGCCTTCATACTGAGCTACATCCTCAGCCTCTTTTGTTTTTTTCAATCTTGCTAAACTTAGCAAGCTCAATTGCCCAGGCTGCGCTCAAACTTATGATCCTCCTGCCTCAGTCTCCCCGAGTGCTAGGATTACAGGTGTGCTTGGTCTTTACCACTACAACAGCTTGGTCTTTAATTCTGTTTCTTTTTTGGGTCTTTAATATTTACATTGAGGTTGTTCTTTCACAGCGACTATACACCTTTCTGTTTCACATGCATTGCACTGGCTGCTCTGAGGCCAGTGTGTGGCACTGCCACAGATGAAATAAGTTTCAGTGTTTCAGAAATTAAAGCTCTTACGGGATGGCTCTCAAACTGACTTTCCTCGGGTTAACTCAAAGACATCAGTATGTGTTACAGGTTGATCATTATCTTCTTCTGAGTCAGAAGCCAGTAATTTTGTTGTCAGTAAATGTTTTTGTTTCTTTTGCTTTTCTTACAGGTTCTCAATAATACAATTTTATAGTTTTTTTTTTTTTTAAGTGTCCAAGGGGCTGGGGATTTAGCTCAGTGGCATAAGCACCTGCCTGTTATGTGTGAGGTCATGAGTTCGATTTCCAGTACCCCCCAAAAAATCATCTCAAAAAAGGTGTCCATTATATTCCATTAAGTGAAATGGCAGGTTAGAAAATAGTGTGTATGGCAGCACCAATTTATTACTTAAAATTTTTTTTGTGAGACAGGGTCTTGCTGTGTAATCCAGGCCAGTCTCAAACTCATGGTGATCCTCCTGCCTCAGCCTCCCTGAGGGTGTACCACCATGCCCAGTAAAATTGTATTTTTTTAAAGAGAAAAAGAGCAAATAACAAGAGTTTCAAAACAGGTTAGTAGAAGAGTTACTACTATAATGAACACATTTTGTTATTACCTTCCTAGTAGTAAAACTGTATTTTGGTGCAGAGATAAAAAGAAATTGTCTACAATGGTGTTCACATCACTGTTTTAACCTGTTCTGGAGATGAGATGATAAGCAGTTTTCTTTTCTTGGAAGAGTACTGTTTGACTTCTGCTACTAAGAAATATTTCTAACCAGAAGAAATTAAGAACTGCTATAAGAAGCCAGGCATGGAAAAAAAGCAGCAGCAGCTGGGCGTGATGGTGCATACCTGTAATCCCAGCATTCAGGAGGCTGAGGCAGGAGGATGGACCTGAGTTTGAGACCAGCCTGAGCTACACAAGCAAGTTCAAGGCAGTCTGCAGTACATAGAGACCCTGTCTCAAAGAAACAAAACAAAACACAAAAAAAATGATTGGACGCCAATTACATATAACCCACAGCTGAGATTGGAGCTAACATCAAAATTAAAGAAAAACAAGCCTGAGCTGATTTATTTTGGAGGCGGGGTAGGCAGTACTGGAGAGTGAACCCAGGACCAGCATACTGAACTACATCCCAGCTCTTTTCTTCATGTTGAGACAGGGTCTTGCTAAGTTGCCTGGGTTGAGCACAAACTGAATCCTTCTACCTCAGCCTCCCAGCGTGCTGGGATAATAGGTGTGCGCCACCAAGGCCAGACTAATTCACTTTCTTGTTCATTCATCTTCATCTTCCAATTCTAAAAAAAGCTTGGGTATCAAGTGAGCCTCTTCTGCCTTCACTTTTGGAACTTAAAGTCTCTAGCCAGCTGTGATCCCCAGAGAAGACTGACAAGATCACTAGTCTGGAGCCAGGAATTAGCTCAGCAGCAAAAGCACCTACCTGCCTGGCAAGCGCAAGGACCTGAGTTCAATTCCTGGTACCAAAAAAAATTAAAAATTAAAAAATCACTACTCTGACTCAAAGACCAGCCATGAACTAGACATCTTTGCTTTCTCATACTCAAGCTGTTCTTACCTGCCTGGGTTCTAGCCTCAGCACTGTAAGATAAATTTAAAAGTAAATAAAATGAGCCTTGTGTCCCAGAGGAATTCAGCTGCCCCTGTTCTGGGGCATCATTTTGTTTCAGTGGAACATGCAAAAGCCCTGGTCACTGGAGCTCCTCTCTGCCATTTCTGTTTGTTGTACTGCCTCCTGCTACACCCTGCAGTAGTAGGGACTGAACCCAGCCTTTGGACTGAGCGAAACCCCCAGCCCTTTTTTCAGTTAATTTGAAACAGGGTGTCCCTAAATTGTCCAGGCTGGGCTCAAATTTAACAACCCTCCCGCCTCAGCCTCCCAAAGCGCAGGGGTTACAGGTGTGCACCACCATGCCTGGCATTTTCTGTTTTAAAGAAACATCTTGCTACTAAACAAGATTTGAGTATCACAACTTTTATATCTACTACTCCAAAAAACCCATAAACAAAACCCTAATGGCTGGGATGCAGCTCACTGGTGGAGGCTTGCCTAGGTAACACATTCAAGGCCTGAGTTCAGTTCCCAACACCACAATAAACACACAAAGAGCTGTATTAGAAATTAAAATTCTTGGGGCTGGGGCAATGGCTCAGTGATAGAGCTCTTGCTTTGCATGCACAAGACCCTGAGTTCAATCCCCAGCAAAAAACAAGAAAAGAAAGAAATCAAAATTCTCAGTGATATGTTAATTTACTTGAGTTAATCATTTTACAATGTATACATAATATCAAAACCATGTACAATTAAGTATATGCAATTTTGTAATTTTTCCTTAATACACCTGGGTGGGAATAAAAATAGAAAAAGAGGGAAATTCTCAATGGCAAAGCAATGTTATAGTCTGTTCCTTAAAAGGTGACCAAAAAAAAAAAAAAGTAGCAAAAACAGTGTTTCTTTCTTTTCTCCTTGGGTGCTGAGATCAAAGCTAGGTCCTCATACACGCTAATCACACTCTCTGCCAGTGAGCTACACCCCTAGCCCAAAAAATGAATTTTTGGTTAAGAACAGCCAACATTTACTGAGCAGGTATGCTAGCCCTGTGCTCCAGTTTCACTCCTTATTTAATATTAACAACTCATGATGAAACAAACACTGTCAGTCTCAATCTTGTTATCTCATTAGAAAACGAAGATTTGGAACTGGTTAAGTAACTTGCCTAGAGAGACAGAGTTAATCTATAAGGGAGCCAGGGCTTAAAGGCAGGGGCTTGACTCGACTTAACCACTAGACTGCAGGTCTCACGCTGAACCCAAGAACACACCCGCCAATGAGCAAAGATGGAGGCGAACCTTCCTGCTCTACACCGCTAGGCCCTAGGCACCCCCCACACACGGCAGGCACACGCTGGCTGCTCAGCAACACCCGCCCAATGAAAGAGGACAGTATTTCTCTTCCAGACCTGTAATCTACTTGGAATGGGACAATTAAAAACAAGTAATAGTACATTATGTAGAAGTGCTAAGTGGAGGCAGAAGAGAAAACAGCAGTTCATCAGGACGAGAATCTTCTACTGATTTCTCTGAGTTCGCCAAGGAGGACGATCTGTGCTGGTACTGTTTGGACAGTTGAAGGCAGGTGTCTTGTGCTCTGGGCGAATGATTTGGGGATGACAATGTGCAATGTAGGTACCACTGTTTCCCCGCTGATGTACTTTAAAATTTTGTGGGCTTTTTTCTTCTTTTTTTCTTTCTTTTTATGTTTAAATAAAACAGATTTGAAGAAAGAAAAAAAAAAGGAAGAGAATCTTTGTGGAAATAAGTGGTAATAGTTCAAAACCTAGGGCCAGAGATTCAGCTCAGCTCAGTGGCACAGCGCCTGCCTGGCAGGCACAAGGCAGTGAGTTCGATCCCTGGTACCAAACAAAAAAAGTAGTTCAGTGCCTACATATTTACTCATCTGAGAATAACAAGGATATAAAGAAAATCTAAGACCTTGATGAGCCTCATAATAATGAAGGATATTAAATGCACATTATGCAATCAGCAAAAAGGAAGAAAGTATGACAGGGTACAACACTAACAATCTGGAACCTACAGAACATGACAGAACGGAGATCACCAGCAACAGAGGAAAGGCTGCACCGAAACTGGGACACGAAGGTTTGGACAAATGGGTTTGTTTGTTTCTGTTGTTTTTGTTTCTCCTGAGATAAGGTCTCACTATGTAGCTCAGGCAGCCCCTGAAATCACTATATAGCCCAGGCTGGTCTCTAACTCATGGTGATCCCAGGCACTGGGAGTGCTGCAATTAGACGTGTGACAGCTCGTCCACCAGAACAAATGATCCTTAAAATACAAAGACAGCTGGAACTGTGATGTCTATAATAAGATTCAGGCAAACATCCTCTATATATTTAAAAGAAATTATTAATTATGGGCCACAGCATCTCTCATTTATTTGCACAATAAATAAATGTGGGCTAAGTATTTGGAGGAGAAACTAAGGTGCATAAATTAACTTGCTTCAGAATTTTAAAAAAAGTGTGCAGTCCAGTGTTCCAGCAGACAGCCTGGAACTGCATTTCTCAAAGAGGTGGCATAAGGACACTAACATCCTCTTCACAGCTTCAAGATCTACCTGCCTGGAAACCCTTGGGCGGAAGCTACTGGGAATAGTAATTTAGAACTGAGAGCTCTTAGAGAAAGCTAGACTGTCAAACTGCTGAGATAACCCTTCTGAGAAAGTTATATTCCATGTGACATAAATAAAAGCAGCCACTACCCACACCTCTCTGGTATAAATTGAGACTCAAGCTCAACAGCAGAAGCTTTCAAACTGCAATTCTATTTGTTAGCACACCAGGCCAGAATACAAATACATTCAATGAAGAATACAAGACACCCCTGAACTCCAATACTGTACTGTATTCAAACTGACTTTCTTCCAGGCCCTGAGTGACTGTCCCAAAACTGAGTAACTTAATAGGATTATTTCATTTTGATTATTCCATTAATCTGGCCCAAGAACAACCTGCTTCACAGCCACCTGTACTCTGAAAGGGTCCCACATTTGGAGAAACAGGAGAGCAAAGTGATAGGTCATCTGCCTGAGATCAACTACAAATCAGAGGGAATCAGGAATGGAATGAAAAGTGTTCTTAAGAATCTCTAGGCATTTCAAAGAAAAGGCCCTGCTCAGAAAGAGCCTTAGAACATGCCTTCCAGCACTACAAGAAAATAAAAACCAGGCAGGCCAGTAATCCCAGTATCTGGGAGTCTGAGGCCTGAGGCTAGAGTTACAGCCCAACCTAGGCAATTTAGTGAGACCCTGTATTTAAAAAAAAAAGGCGGGGTTAGGACAGTAACAAAAACCAACCTGGGTATTCAACTGAGTTCGATCATCCCCAGTAAGGGAGGGGAGCACGACTGGTGGAAGAAGATGGGAAAGAAAGCAAATCTGACTTCCAGTTGAGAGGCGAAATAAGGGGCACTGGGTAAGATGGAGAGTATTTACCTGCTGTTATGGGTGTTTAGGGGACAGCGACAAACAAGACCAACAGAATAAGAAAAAACACAGGGAAGGACTGGACATGTCAGGAGACCTGTGACAAAGAAGACACTTCTTCAAGCTGAAGAGCAGGCAGATGGGAACGTGGTTCCAGCTGTCGGGCAGCAGTGCCGCCGATCTGCGCCTCACTTCACCCCGGGACTACCTAGGCACCGGCTTTCTCAGTCGTCTTGTAATACAAGGCGCCTCTCGGGAGCGGCGAGAAATGAATGAGAAAACGCCTGGAAAGCGCTGCTCCGGGATCGGGCGCTGGCGTGCGCTCTCGGAGAGCGACGTCTTTTCAGTAATTCATCTGCATGTCCCTAAAGCCGGGAACTGCGCCCCGGAGTCTCCGGGCGGAGGTGAGCAAGTCGCCCGACTGAACGCACGAATGGGAAACGAAAAGGAAACGAGGGACGCGCGGCGGACCGCGAACACCGCAGGGACGGGAGCAGGGTTCCCGACCAGGGCCCCGGAGAGGAGCTGGGGCGCGGGGAGACCACCGACGTGGGGAGGCTGCGCGGGGGCTGGGTCTGCGAGGAGGTGCAGGTGGGACGTCAGAGGACTCGTAGGGACGGAGGGAGGTCAAGGGATATGACTGGGCAGCCGGGAGGTCGGCGCCGAGGGACGGGGTCAGCAGCGGGCCGCCCGGGACAAGTGTCCTCAGAGCCCCGCGGCGCGGACCGTTTGGACGTAACCGCCTCGCATCTCGGCACCAGTACCCTCGGCCAGGGCTCGTCCCGCCACTGCCGCGACATCCCGCTCCCCACTCCCTCCCGACCCCCACTCGGTTTGCAACCCACGCTTTTCTGCCACCCCGGCCGACTCGGCCCGCTCCGCACCTCACACAGAACCTGCCGGCGTCTACCGCCATCTTCACGCGCGCGCGCGCGCGCGTACTCTAGCCCCACCCCCAGACGTCACGGCCACGTGACTGAGCGGCGCGGGACTATGGTTGTAGGCGTGGTTTGTGATCACGTGACTACGGCGCAGAGCCGGGCCAAGATGGCGCTGCCCAGGGAGGTGAGGCGTCTGTGGCGGGGGCGGTGGGTTCTTTGAAGAGCGCGAAGGAGTGGCGACGTCTGCACTGTGCGTTGCAGGCGGTGGAAGGGGACGGCGTCAGCTCTCGGCCCGCAGTGAATGAACTGCAGCAGCACTCCCTCGAAGCTGGAGAAGGTTGCTGGTCGGGTCCGCTTGGCGGGGTGAGGGACTCAGAAGCCGAGAGATCCCTAGTCACCGGCTTCCCCAGAGCCTCAGTCCGTAAGCCATGACCCGAGAGTGCCCGGCCCCAGCCCGGGAACCCGGGGCTCCACCGAGCGGGCCGGTACTGGCTGAAGCTGCGGTGGTGTTCGCAGTGGTACTGAGCATCCATGCCGCCGTGTGGGACCGCTACTCGTGGTGCGCCGTGGCCCTCGCGGTGCAGGCCTTCTACGTTCAGTACAAGTGGGACCGGCTGCTGCAGCAGGGCAACGCCGTCTTCCAGTTCCGGATGTCCGCCAACAGCGGCCTGCTGCCCGCTTCCATGGTCATGCCTTTGCTCGGGCTGGTCATGAAGGAGCGCTGCCAGGCTGCCGGGAACCAGCACTTCGAACGCTTTGGCGTCGTGGTGGCAGCCACCGGCATGGCAGTGGCCCTCTTCTCCTCCGTGTTGGCGCTGGGTATCACTCGCCCGATGCCCACCAACACCTGTGCCCTCTCGGGTTTGGCCGGAGGTGTCATCGTTTATATCATGAAGCACTCGCTCAGCGTGGGCGAGGTGATCGAAGTCCTGGAAGTCTTGCTGATCTTTGTTTATCTCAACATGATCCTGTTATACCTGCTGCCCCGTTGCTTCACTCCTGGGGAGGCCCTGCTTGTCTTAGGTGGCCTCAGTTTTGTCCTCAACCAACTCATCAAGCGCTCTCTGACCGTGGTAGAAAGCCAGGGGGACCCCGTGGACTTCTTCCTGCTGGTCGTGGTGGTCGGGATGGTGCTCGTGGGGATCTTCTTCAGCACCCTCTTTCTCTTCATGGACTCGGGAACCTGGGCCTCATCCATCTTCTTCCACCTCATGACCTGTGTGCTGGGTCTTGGCGTGGTCCTGCCTTGGCTGCACTGGCTGATCCACAGGAACCCCCTGCTCTGGCTTCTTCAGTTCCTCTTCCAGACGGAAACACGAATCTACCTCCTAGTCTATTGGTCTCTGCTGGCCATCTTGGCCTGCCTGGTAGTGCTCTACCAGAATGCCAAGCGGTCATCTTCCGAGTCTAAAAAGCACCAGGCCCCTGCCATCACCCGAAAGTATTTCCACTTCATTGTGGTCGCCACGTACATCCCAGGAATTATGTTCGATCGGCCGCTGCTCTATGTGGCTGCCACAGTATGCCTGGCAGTCTTCATCTTCCTGGAGTATGTGCGGTACTTCCGAATCAAGCCCTTGGGCCACACTCTGCGGAGCCTCCTGTCTCTCTTCCTGGACGAACGAGACAGCGGGCCTCTCATCCTGACACACATCTACCTGCTCCTGGGCATGTCTCTTCCCGTGTGGCTCATTCCCAGACCCTGCACACAGAAGGGTAGCCTGGGGGGAGCAAGGGCCCTAGCACCCTATGCCGGGGTCCTGGCTGTGGGCGTGGGCGATACTGTGGCCTCCATCTTTGGCAGCACCATGGGGGAGATCCGGTGGCCTGGAACCAAGAAGACTTTTGAGGGGACCATGACATCTATATTTGCACAGATCATTTCTGTAGCTCTGATCTTGATCTTTGACAGTGGAGTGGACCTCAACTACAGCTACGCCTGGCTTTTGGGGTCCATCAGCACCGTGTCCCTCCTAGAAGCATACACTACGCAGATAGACAACCTCCTTTTGCCTCTCTACCTCCTGATACTGCTGATGGCCTAGCTTCTGCGCAGCAGCAGCAGTGAGGGAGGAAAAGGGAATGGGGAGGATGAATGGGCCGCACACCAGCTCCCCACTTGTGCACAGAGCGGAGGGGTGGAAAGCAGGTTTGATTTCAGGTGATTCAGACTGAAAATAAAAGGGCACAGCTCTTCTGATTTTAGTTTTGCTGGTATTTATTAAAAAAAAAAAAGGCCAGAAGAACAGTACAACTACTTAGAGAGCATGGATGTGCTGTAGAGCCCCCTTCTCTCTTGAAGTTTTGGGGTGGAGGCTGGAGCCAGAGCATAATGGTTAGTGCTTCACATGCTGGCCAGAATTCTTGGCCACCTTAGTCCTGACCATGTGACTTTAAATCAAGCACTTAACCAGTCTGAGCCTCAGTTGTCCTATCTGGAAGACAGAACAGCCTGACCTGGTGTTACATATCTGGCCTATGGCCCACCCATGCCAATGATCAGTAAGGGAAACTCACTATTGCTCAAGACGAGTCCCAGTCTGAGCAAAAAGCCAAGCGAGACAAGAGGTGTGGTGGGCTGTGCTTGGAAACCAGCATGAGTTTTACTCTCTTGGCTTGGCCTAGAGGGAGACAGGGGAGGAAGCCGGGCCGGGTCGTTCTCCCTACATAGGTAAGGCAGCTCACTTAGACTAAGGGAGCTCAGATTGGGGGCTGAGGCCCTGTCTCAGCTGCCCACCCTGACTGCTGCGTGGCTGACAGTGCTGGTGTAGAAAGATGGGCCAAAGAGCACTGGCTTCTTGTCAAGGGTCCCTCCTGAGGCCCTTCCACGTTTCCAGTGCTGTCCACTGTTAGTCTCTGGTGGGAAAGCCCAGGACAGATGTGTGGCACTCCAGGCCACTCCACTAGGTGGCGCATGCCTGTCCTGGCTCTGGTTCTGAGCCCACTTCCCCAGCCCAGCCCCCAGGGCCTGCGCAGAGCTGGGGCAGAAGCCATGAACAGATGACCCTTTGGCACCCCTGGAAAGTAGCCCAGCAGGATCCCTGAGGCCAGACAACTGCTCACCCAGTCTGCTGGGAGGGGCTGAGAACTTGGGCCCAACAAGGCCAAAAGCCAGAGGCGGAGCTCTGAGGAACAGGGAATCACTGCCAGGTCCTGCCCGGGGAGAGAGGAGAAACATTCCTTTGGGGCTTGGAGGAAACTTAGGCCTTTTCTCCCAGGCTTCAGGGGGCAGCCAGCTGTTGGAGAGAGAGCACTGGTTATGCCCACCAACCACCTGACTGCCCTTGGGGAAGGGCTCTTGCTGTGGACCTTACAGTGGGTGGAGGAGAATAAGCCAGGGGCACCAGCATGACCCAGGAGCCCAGGCAGGTGACAGGAATGAGGACAGGGGTGCACACTGGGCCTCTAAGGTGGCAGCTCCAGGCAGCAGTCACCACACTAGAGAGTGGGCCCAAGATCATTAGTTGCCAGTTGTCTGCCCATTCATGAGGACCTAGGTTATTATGTGAAATCTCCCAATTAAAAAAGAAACATTTTGCCAGGTGTGCTGCATACCTGTAATCAACACTTGGAAGGCTGAGACAGGAGGACTACTGTGAGTTCGAGGCCAGCCTGAGCTACATAACGAGCTCCTGTCTCCAAAAATCAAAACCAAATAAAACATTCTGTGGAGCATGGTGCACACCTTTAATCCCTGGTGATCCCAGCACTTGGGAGGCTGAGGCAGGAGGGTCACATTTGACTCCAGCCTGAGCAAGTTAGCAAGACCCTGTCTCAAGGGCTGGGGGTGTGGCTCAGTGTGAAGGCCCTAAGTTCAATCCCTACTACTGGAAAAGGAGAGAAACCCAGTCTTGCTGGGGCTCAAACATCCTGGACAGGCGCTTTACTCCTGAGCTACACCCCCCACCCCCACCCCCACCCCCACCCCCACCCCCGAAGTTGTTTTTCTAAAGCTGAGGCCCAAATCAAACACATCTGTGTCACACAAAGCCTGGCTGAACAGGTTTGGGGTTTGGTAGCCTCACCCCCCACCCCGCATGCCCTAGGGGGCAGGGCCACCTGAGGCCCTGAGAGGGAAGACCTGAGGCCTAAGGGCTGTGGTCCCCTCTCCAGCAGAGTAAGGGGCAGGGTCAAGGTGAGCTCAGGCTGGAACTGGCGAGGGCAGGTCACTTGCTGGTTCCCTGACTCAGTCCCTTTGACCACAGGGCCAGTGAGGGTACCTGCCCCTGCAAGTGGGGATTCAGCAAGGCGCACTCAGCCGTCGGTAAAAGTCACTGGAAGCTATTCAAGTCATGCAAAATAAGGCTGGAGCTAGTGACACACTCTAATGCTAGCACTTGTGAGGCTGAGGCAGGAGGATGGCCGTGCATTGCATGCTGTCCTGGGCTACATATGAGACTCTGAAAAAAAATAAAAACTAAAAGCATGGAAACCAGGCCGGACTGGGCTGGGACAGAACAGATTCCACCAGGCCGCCATCTGGAGAGCAGAGCAGGGCTGCTTGGTGCAGAAGGATCCTCAGGGCAGCTGCCTGCAGAAATCGCTTTTATTGTCTTTCAATGTCGCCACTGGAGTTCCACGTGAACGTGGACTGG
>PVJX010008979.1:0-62985 GCA_004027295.1 Dolichotis patagonum | reverse complement strand
TCTGGTTTGAATTTCTCCATAGCTTTCCCTATTTGCATATTTATTTCATTTGATATCATTTCAGACATTTCAGGTGTATGGCTTCTTTTTTCTTCTATGTACACAGCTTCTAAGCTTTCTTGGGGTGGGCTAGGGCTTTGAGCCTGCCTTTTGGTCTTTCCTTTTGTCATTTTTCTATATTTCCTTACTTTGAGCGGTGTTCCAAAGCTTTCTCTGCATGTGTGGTGAATTACCTCTTACACCCTCAGTTCCTGGAGGGGCAGTGGCTCCCCCACAGGCTCTTGACTTCCTCACAGGGTCCTAACTCCCCTCTGTGGGCTCCTGGCTCCCTAAGTTGTAAGGGAATGCTGGGTGTGGCCACCCTGGAGCCTGTGGAATCTCAGGCAGGCCAGGCCACCGTGCTTTGTCCCAGGCAGGTCTCCAGGTGGTTCCCTGCGAGTGAAGGGCCTACAGGTCCCAAAGAGTCAGGCCAGAATGTTGGTTTCTGAAAAGTTCCCGGTCCCAAACAGACCTGACCAAGATGCCAGTCTCCACAATATTCCCAATCCAAAGAGCCCAGGCCACTCTGCGGGTCCGAGAGGTTCAGATCCCAAAGAGACAGGCCATGATGCTGCTTTCTGGGAGACTTCCTGGGGGTGAAGGGTGGGGCTATGGGCCCAAACAGACTTGGCCCAGATGCCGGTCTCCAGGCAGTTCCCTGCGGATGTAGGGCAGGCCTACCACTCCCAAACAGTCGCGCAGAGATGTAGGTCTGCGCAGACTTTCGATCCAAACAGCCCAGGCCACTCTGCAGGTCTGAGAGGCTCGGGTCCCAAAGAGACAGGCAGAGATGCTGCTTTTCGATTTAATCAAAATTTTACCTGAGCAATTACACTCATAATCTTATTGAATGACCATAGTTGTGTTCCACCTTATGTCCACCTTGTGAGCTCCCATTTTTCCCTGCCTTGGACCCCCTCATCTCGTAGATTTGCTCTATAAATATCTCTAGAAAAGGTGGAGTTTTTGTCAACCCACTTGAGGCCCTTTCTGTCTCTCTCTTGGACAGAAGCTTTCCTTCTCTCAATAAATATATTCTGTTCTTAAAATAAATAAATAAATAAACAAATGACTGGGGAGAACTCCACTCACAGAAAACCAGACAACTGATCCTATGCCCCAAATTCAGAGACATAGATCAGACCCAAAGTCTGCACAAATTCACAAGTAATTGTGGCTTGAGTACACATTCTTGGATCAGACTTGGTTCAGAACTGTAGACATTAGAGAAATCTCACTATTTTTATTTTTCTCTATCTGATGGGTTTTCCTCTTGGTAGCCAGTTGGGTTAGTGTTTTTTTTTTCCTTTGTTTGTTTGTTGTCATTTCCCCTTTTTTCTTCTCTTATTCTGTTATGTTTTGCTGTTTCATTTTTCTTTCTTATGTTTGTTGCTTTTTTTCTATATATGTGGTTAGTTTTATTTTCTGTTTTTTTTCTTTTTCTTCTTTCTTTTGTTTTTCTTTTCTACTTTCTTTTCTCTCTCATTCATGATTTGAATCTCTAAACTTTCTCTTTGTGTTATTCTACTTATTTTCTTTCTCTCTTCTGTCAACTATCTTGCTTGCTTTTATAAGTCTTTCATGTAAGTAAACAATGTCTCTTCTTTTTTCTGGTTCACTTCAATACTCCTAAGCTTTCCTTTCCAATCCCTCCCTTTTGTATCCTACAATTACCCAAAACTTGGATGATCATCCTATGCACACTACACTTGCTGCTACTATATTTAAACCTCATCCTCTTCATCCTACCTCCTACCCCTTTTAAACTCTTCTATGACAAGTAAAATCACTCTTCCAAGTGTAAAAACATTGCATGCAAGTTCCTGGTATAAGTTGGATTATATTATATAATTATAGAACTTGCTCCTCTGGTTAAATAAATCAGGTTAATGGTTACTACAGTCTGTCAGTAGCCAGGCTGTGTTTGAATCTATGGTTGTTGCTAACTGTACTACTTTAACCAGGATGCCATATCTGATATAATCAGTTTTTCTCCCCTGTATGACAATAGGGGATTACTATCACCGCAGTTCAGTACCAAAGAAATGCAAATTTATTACAAAGGAGTCAAATTTACAGCAACTCCACATTCCTAATATGTTGGGAAGGTAGGTTCATGGGATAGACATAAAAACAAAGAAATACCTATATTTAGAAGACAACTTGAGGATCAGACATCTTCTAGGAAAACCTAAACACCAGAGATAAAACTATCTAACATAAGAAATCAACAAGCATCAACACTGAAATCAAAATAAAATGAAAAATAGAAGATGATAAGAGGAAGAAACAAAATGCAACCCCCAACACTGAGCCCACCCAGGACAAATTCAGAGCATAAAGAGATAGGGAAAATCAAAAGCCAACCACTGGAACTCTTTGAAATGGTAGCAGCAGAAGTGAAGCAATCAGTAGAAGAGGCCATAGAAAAAAATAATATCTAAGGTGCAAAAAAGAAATGACAGTCAAAATGAAAGCTTAAGGCAGATACAGACAACAAAACAGAGGAACTTAAGAAAATTATGGAAACCGTTACTGCTTAACCTGGACAAGAAATGGAATAAATGAGAGATCCAAACAGAAATCCAGGAACTTAAAAACTCCATTGAAAGTATACGCAATAGATTGAATGAAGACAAGGATAGAATATCAGACCCAGAAAACAAGAATGTGACTTGTGACCAGGCAAAGAAACATATCTTTAAAATAACAAAGAACCATAAAAAAATCAATCCACAAGATGAAGCAAAGAACAACATAAGATTGGAGTCAGTGAGAAAGCTGGAGACAGCATAAAAGCCATAAAAAAATCTTCACAGAAGTAATAGCGGAAAACTTCCTAAACATGGGCAAAGAATTTGACATAAAAATAAATGAAACATAGAGAACTCCAAATAGCCATGACCAAAATAAATCCACAAGAAGGCATATAATAATCAAGATTCCAGGAATGAGATATGAGAACAAAATATTAAAAGCATCTAGAAAAAAGAAAATCACCTATAAAGGAAAACCCATCAGACTCACAGAATACTTCTTAACACAAATCCTCAAATCAAGAAGAGCCTTGTATGAGGTATTTCAAGCCCTAAAAGCAAACAATCTCCAACCCAGATTGATGTACCCTGCAAAGCTATGTTTCAAAGCCAATGGAGAAATAAGATACTTCCATGACAAAGAACCACTGAAGAAATTCATGACCACCAAACCAGCTCTACAAAATGCTCTGAAGGATACATTTGAGATAATGAAGACCACAAACACATGAAAAATGGAAAGAAATTGCCAAACAGGGCTAGCTATTAAATAGAGGAGAAAGACAGGGAATCAACAACAGGAAAATAACATGATAAAAATAAGGCAATACATACCACTTATAATCATCTATGTATATGGTCTCAACTCACCAATCAAAATAAACAGATTGGCAGAATGGATCAAGAAACAAGATCCAAAATTCAAGAAACATATTTAACCCAAAAAGGGATAGACTTATAGTCAAAGGATAAAAAGCAATTCTCCATACCACAAGGATCCAGAAAAAAGCAGCCAAAAGGCACTGTAGGCTAAAACTGATCAAAAGAGACAAGGAAGGTCACTATATACTTAAGGGAAAACTCCAAGAAGGAGAGACAGTAATAAATATATATGCACCAAACACTGGTGCACCCAACTATATAAAGCAAATATTAACAGACATGAAAAATGAAATAAGCAATAGCACAATTGTAGTGGGGGACCTTAATACCCAATGCTAACAAATAGATAAATCAACTAGACAAAAAATCAACAAAGACATATCAGAATTAAGTGAAACCTGTGAACAAATGGACTTGGTAGATGTCTACAGAATGTTCTACTCCAAAACATCAGAATACATATTATTTTAAGCTTCACATGAGAGAGTCTCCAAAAATAGACCACATGTTAGCCCACAAAACATGTTTCAATAAGTGTAAAGGAATTGAACTCTTCCATGCATACTATCTGACCATAGAGTAATAAAACTAGAAATCAAAGACAAAAGAAATCACAAAAACTATAGAAACACATAGAAATTAGACAACACACTTGTGAACAAGCAATGGGTCACAGAAGATGAAATTGGGGATGAAATTAAACAGTATACACAATTAAACAATAATGCTGATACAGCATACTTATCAGATACAATGAAAGCAGTCCTAAGAGGGAAATTTATTGCTGTAAACTCACATCAGCAAAATGGAAGAAGCTCAAATAAACAGCCTAATGATGAACCTTAAACTTCCAGAAAAAGAAGAACAAATCAAAACCAAAGCTCATATGAGGGAGAAAATTATAAAGATAAGAGCAGAAAGTAATGCAATGAAGACTAAGAAAGTAATATAAAGAATCAATGAATCAAAAAGTTGGTTCTTTGAAAGAATTAATAAAATTGAGAAACCATTATCCAACCTCATCAAAAAGGAAAATAACACAAACTCAAGCAATTAGGAATGAAAAAGGGGAAATTACAACAGATCCTACAGAAATTCAGATTACCAATATGTACTATGAGAACCTATAACCTAATAAGATGGAAAACATAAAATAAATGGGCAGATTCTTAGACACAATCAAACTGCCAAAACTAAATCAAGAAGATATAAAAATTCTAAATAACCTGTTATCAGTCAATGAAATTGAAAATGTAACTAAAATTTACCAACAAAGAAAAGCTCAGACCCTTATAGATTCACTGTTGAATTTTACAAGAAATTTAGAGAAGAACTAGTGCCACTGATGCTGAAACTCTTTAAGGAAATTGAAAGGGAATAAGTACTTCCAAATTCATTTCTGGAGGCAAGTATTATCCTATTCCAAAACCAGAAAAGAACTCAACCAAATAGGAAACAAACAAACAAACAAACAAAAAACTACAGGCCAATCTCCCCTAACAAACACAGAAGCAAAAATAGTAAGACATTGGCAAATGGAATGCAGGAAATCATAACAGGCCAAGAACCTATGTACTTTACTTAAAAAATTATAAAGCAATCTAAAAATCGGCATCTGAGATGAATATGCACTTCTCAGATGCAGAAATACAAATGGCAAACAAATATAGGAAAAAATATTCAATATCATTGGTCATTCAAGAGATGCAACTTAAAAAAACACAGAAATTCCACCTCACTCCAGAAAGAATGGCTATCATTACAAAATCAATCAATAACAAATGCTGGCATGGCTGTGGGGAAAAGAAAACCTTTCTACACTGTTAGTATATGTGTAGACTGATGTGACCACTGTGGAATCAATGTAAAAATTCCTTAAAAAAAAACTAGGATTAAGAGGTTCCATTCAATCCAACTATTCCTCTTCTGGGTATCTTCCCAGAAGAATTAAAAACATCAAACCATAGCAATATATGTGTACTCATGTTTATGGCAGCACAATTTGTAATAACTAAATCTTGGGAACAACACAAATGCCCATCAACCAAGGAATGGATAAAAAAGATGTGATACTTTTACACAATGAGGTACTACTCAGTTATAAAGAAAGATAAACTTGAGACTTTTTTAGGTAAATGGATGCAACCTGAGACCATACTCATAAGTGAAATAAATCAGACCCTCTTGTATAAAACTCACATTGTCTTGTTAGTGTGTGAAACTGAGAGAGTAAATGTGCAATATATATTGTTAATATGGGAGTGTTATAGTCAGGGATTGCAAGGCAAACAATTACATACATGACACACAATTTATAGTATTATTTATAATGGTTCCCAAACACAAAGAAAGTGCAGGAAATTTGTCCACACACTAAACACCCCCCAAAAATTTACTTGAGGACCTGGATCCCATAGCAATGTTCTGCATGAGTCCAGCTGAAGACCTAGAACCCATAACAATGTGTCATGCAAGCCTGTTTCATGGATCAGTGCTGGGAAGGCCCAAAGGTCAGCAGTGGAAGCTAGAAAGCCTGTCCTAGCAGGATGAAGGATCTGTGCCAGTAGGTTGAGGGTTCTTCACTGGAACCAGGAAGCAATGCTCATAGTAAGAATCAGTGCTCTCCCAAAAAGTACCACAGCCATTCTCAGTGACAGAGAGGTCCCAAGCTCCTCCAATGATGAAAATAGCTGAGTATCAAGAAGCCAATGTGACTAGCTTCTCCAGGAGACTAATCAGCACACCATCTTCCCCTCCAGAGCCAGGAAGCAATGCTCAAAGTAAGGATCAGAGCTCCCTCAAAGGGAACCACAGCCATTCTCAGTGACAACAAGGCCATCCTCTGATGATAAGAACAGCCAAGTTCACATTGGGAAAGAAACTGACAAGTTCCTCTAGGAGAGCCAATGGCAACAGGAGAACCAACAACACTATTTCTTCCTCTCCAATTGTCCTTTTTTTCTTGGCACCAATCCTCAGATGGGCCATACACACTCAGCACCATGCTGATTCATTTCAGGTGGTATTACAATCCGACCACAGGTTATCAATCCACCACAGGAAGAGAAAAAAAAAACTGTGATGGCAGAAATAGGAAAGGATGAGAAAAGAAAAAAATTATATATATATATATATATATATATATACACACACACACACACATGAGATAGTTATACAGTTAGTTTCTCTTAGTTCACTGAAAAGGAAGTTTTGCTAGCATTTTTCGGACAATATTTCTTGCCTACATTTTGTACTCTGACCAACTACCATGAACATAACAATATATAACATATTAATTATTGTTGCACTCCTACTAACCTGTTTGTAACTGTTTTATTATTATTTTTACTTTTTTCTATTTAAAATAAAAAAGAATATGTCACTTCACAATTCCTGTTAACTTCAGCTCCAGAATATCAAAATTAGACTTTTTATAACACATTAAGAAGAGTAATAGAAAATATTTACTTTTGACTAAGAATATTTACGTAAAATTTGTGTCAGTTATAATCTCCAACTGTTGGCTCATATATGTGAATATACAATGCTTATTTGTTAAAAAAATTTAAATTATTGGTTAAATGTGTTTAAATATTTTTTAATTTATGTTCAAAGAAATAAGCATCTAGAATCATTGATAGGAGGCATAATACTTCAAGTATTAAAGACATTCAACATAAGCATTAAAATGAAAACATTAAAGTTTAAAGGAAAATACATGCGAGTGGTACTTATCTTACCTTGTGGACACTGATGTGAGCGGTGCAAAGGATTATAGCCACATTTCAGGATGAGGGCTCAGCTAGCTGTCCTGTCTTCCGGAAAGCTCCAGCTCCTGTACATGCACATGCTGAACTTAACTGGTACACTAATGCTATATCAAGGTATTTTCATGGTTATCTGAGTTAGAAAAATAAAATAATAGTACAGCAATTCTGTTATTTCTGGTCCCTATGCAGGTTAAATGAGGTTACTCCAAATCATATGCTATGCCAGTTTAAAAGCTTGCCTAACTTACTGTACAAGGTCTTGGATAACTTCTATGCTTTATGGAGCCTAATAACTTTTTGTAATTATACATGGTGATTGTACTGAATTAAAATACTAGAGCTATGCCAACTTGTCCATAAGGCTTTTGTACCTATCAAACCTTATTCTTGAAGGAGTTAGTTACCTAGGAGACAGATTTGTTGAAATTAGATCCCTAAAGAGGAGGGCTTTGGTGTAGTTCTTATTTGCCACTGAGGAATCTGTGGAGTGTTAAACATTTGGGATCCTCTTACCTCACTGTGGGGTGTAGACAGCCAGATTCTCCAGGGCTGGAGACCAACTAGGGTTTGTGTGAGGATTTCACTGTGGTTGTGATACACAGATGCACCTTGATGTTAAGAATCACATCTACAACAAGCCCCTCGGGTTTCATAGGCTACTTCATAAATACATCCATGTGTATATGAATACATTCAGAGATATGAACTCATTGCCCTTAAAGTACTTAGGATTAATTTAATGCCTGGAAAACATATGCTCCTGAGAATGGATAGAAAGTCAAAGTGGCTGGATTTTTCTGTTAGGTCAGTAAGGTATTTTAGAAATTTATCATAACACTCATTGGATTAACAATATTCTCAACAGTAAGCAACTGAAAATTCATCCAAGTCACAAATAAATAGAAAGATGTTTTCCTTATAAACCTAGAAAATCAAAAGGAGACAGCCTAGGGCTATTACAGCAGCTCAGTGATGTCAGTAGGAGCCCAGGATCTTTTTCTGTTGTTCTCTTTTAACATCCTTACCATGCCAGTTTGTTACTTCACTGCTACAAGATGGCTGTGTCAACTCCATCCATCATACCCATGTTCAAGGCATGAAGAAGAAAAAGAAAAATTGTTCTAGCCATGTTTTTATTAGGAAAGAAGATCTCCGTCCACATCTTTTAGGCAAGAACTAGGCCTTGTGACAATCTTTTGCTGCCAGTGAAGCCATAAAATTATCTAACTTTTCTAGTCTCTATAATAGAGCAGGGCAGAAAGAAAAGAGGGTTAGGATTGGCCAACATTGACTATCATATTTGGGAGACTTATGCCCTATTATCTTCTCTGACATCAGAGAAAGCATCTTAATATACCTTTACAAATTAATTTTTCTTATTACCTTTACTGCCTTCATTTTTATTAAAAATGACAATCAAGGATGCAACTACAATTTATTGACTATTTTTTTTGTGTGTCAAGCATTCTCCAGGCTGATTTTTCTACCTTGCCTATTTTACAATTATAACAGCCTTCCTTGCAAGGTGAAAATCAGTCATCTAACCTCCCAATAAGGAAACTGAGTCTCAGAGAGGGTAAGTGGTTTATTCAAGTCCATGTTCTAGGAAGGGATAGAGTTAGGATTTGAACTCAAGTATACATGGGTCTAAAGCCTATAGCCGCTGCCTCTATACCTGGATCAAAAGTAGCCTTGAGGGGTCCACATACAAAGGAATATAAATCTTTCATAATCTCTATACATTCTTTTTATAGCAGGCTCCACATACTACTTTCTGCTCCCTTACAACTTCTTGAAGTCTTTCAAAAGACAAAAAATGTCATCCTGATGCTGAAGACATCTCCCGAGTGTCAGGACTGAGCTTAGGCACCCCTTTCTTCCTGGGACAGGCTCCTTGCCCCTAGCCCTGTCCTCTCTGGATGCCCTTTCTGGCAGGTTCCTGCTGCCATCCTTCAGGAACTCAGAAAGGTGTCTGGGAAACACAAGGCACACAGAGTTTGCTCTGAAAAGAGAAAATGCTATGATGGTACTATTTCTCCCACAGAAATAGATTTTTCAGTGGCAAAAATCAAGCCCAGACATCCTCCACCCCCACCTGGGAGACCCAAACTGGATGATGGCACCCTGTAGAAATGAGCAGATTGTTCTACATGGCCCTGTGGCCGCACGTGAGTGTAAGGCTATGAGCAGGCATGTGGGGCTGACCCCCTCCAGGAGAGGAGACCTTACTTGTTGAAGTCTGATTTCAGGAAATACATCAAGTCGAAGTGGAGTGAACCTCCAGCAGCTCCTTAGATGAAGCTTTCTATAATGAGAGGACCCAGCTGCTCATGTGCAGCTGTCCTGCTCCAGAGAACCCATGGGGACATTTTCCTACTGGGTTTATAAAATCAAATCCTCTAGCTTAATAGACCAGAATTCTTATGGCCTCAGAATTCTCCAGCATGCTTTTAAAGTCCCTCCTGTGTGGTCGTCAGCAGTCAGAGGTGGCCTGTGGGTAGTGACAGGCTATAAGATCTATTTAAAACCATGAAAGAGAAGCCCAGGTAATTTTAACAAGATCTGTAGGTGAGTCAGTGCTAGAATTCTCTTGAGATGTAAAGGCAATTCAGAAAACATTTTCCTGAATTTGATTATTGAAAATACTTAGTTTTGCTTGTGACTTTAAATTAATTGCTTCCAATAAGGAGGCAGATATTCAAAGGTGATTCCAGGGACAATGCCTCTTCTGTCTACCAAAGAGCTTCTCATACCTCTTAGATTGGTGCAATACAGAATCAAGCCTTTCTTTCAGAGAGCCTGCTTGCTTATTGATCAGGTTTGGATGACTTTAAGAGTCAACTCCCATAAAAAAAAAAAAGCCTCAGGGACTGAGAGCCATAAACTCACACATCTTCCTTTTGGCCATGGAAAACAAAGAAATCAGTTAGTTTCACTGTCTCTCTACTTTGCTTATATTTCCACTCTATTCCACCAGCAAGGAATTTCACCTGCCCAGGCTTCAGTCTCCACTGCCTATAAATCCCTTGGTGTAGGGAATGCAGTGGGGTAAATTTCTATGCTCAAATGTTGGCCTAACAATACTCTCACCTCACAGCCATAGATAACCTCATGGAACTTCCAAAGAATTTTACATTTCTTGGTTCTAATCATGGGACCTTGATATTAATAAATATTAAATTTCTATATTACAAAGGGTAACAATTCAAATAAAACTGAGCATCCTCTGAGCTAGTATTCTAGGCTCAAAATTCTCTCAGATTTCCCTTGCCAAATAGCAGAGGATTTGGGGCTTATTGAATTTCCCATTTCTGTTCTTATTTCCCTTAAAAAGAAAGAAATTGAATCTCACAGCTTCTGCCATTATATTATGTAATATGCCTCACAGGTTATTCTCTCTTGAACCCTTAATTATCTGTGACTTTGTGTTCTTTCAAGAAAAATTCTTTGGCTTGCTGGAAGATAGAATAAGTAGATATTTTTATGACATTGGTATAAGCAAAGACTTTATGGACAAAATTCCAATTACACAGTAATTATCAAAAATAATCAACAACTGAGATCATATTAAAAAGCTTTTGCACGGCAAGAAAAACCACCAGAAGGTTGGCGACAACCCATAATTTGGGCAAAAATTTTTGCTAGCTGTTCCTCAGACAGAGGATTACTATCTAAAATACATAAAGAACTAAAAACAACAACAAAAAAAAAAAAAGCAAAAAAAAGACCCCCTCAAATTTAAAGACTCAATTCAAAAATGGTCATCTGAAATGAACAGATACTTCTCAGATGAAGGAATAAAAGTGGCAGATAAATATACAAAAAGATGTTCAACATTACTGGTCATTTGAGAGGTGCAAATTGAAACAATGCTGAGATTCCATCTCATTCCAGAAAGAATAGCAATTATCAAGAAATCAATCAATAGAGAATGCTGAGGGGAAAAAGGCACCCTTCTCCACTGTTATTGGGAGTATAGACTGGCACAACCTCTGTGGAAATGAGTATGGGTAGTCCCCAAAATCTAAAACTAGAGGTTTCATTTGACCCAGATAGTCCCGTTATTAGTATCTTCCCAAAAGAATTTTTTAAAAAATCATGTTTATAGTATCATAGTTTTAATAGCTAAATCTTGGAAACAGCTCAAATGCCCACCAACCAATGAATGGATCAAGAAGATGTGGGTTTTTTCTTTTAATACAACACAGTACTACTCAGCCATAAAGAAGAATCAACTTGAGATATTTCTAGATAAATGGATGTACCTTGAGACCATACTCTTCAAAGAAATAAATCACATACACATGTAAATACCACATTGTTTCTTTGGTGTGAGACCGAAAGTGTAAATAAGGACCAAAATGTGTAGCAGACATTGTGAAATAGAAAGAAAATATTCAAATGGCAAGGAAAAGCAGAAGGGGGCAGGGGGAAAGGAAGGACGAGAAAGAAAAAAATAAGAAAAGGAGGAAAAAATGGAAACAAAACTTTTGTAAATAAGGAGGGAAAGAGTGGCTAGAGGGAGGGTAGGAGAATGGGGGAAAAAAGAATCAAGATCTATCGTGTACAGGTACAAATTCCCTATGACGAATGTGATCATTATGTGTATGCAAAATGCACTAATAAAATTAATTAATTAAAAAGAAACAGAAAAGTCTTTGGGTGGCGATTGGAAGCAGCCCTCGGTGGGCAACCTTCCCAGGGAGCAGGGGAAAGCCTGTCAGTTGGGGATGTGATGCGTCACCCTTTACAGTTATTCTGAGTCAATTCACACTGGGGCAACTCTTCATGACACCACCGTCTCCGTCTCAGTCCTTTTGTCTTCAGCAGTTCAGCAGGAAATTAGCAACACAACACCTTCCCACAGTGTGGCAGGATGAGGTTGGGAGGGGCTTCCTGATTTACCACAGCCCTCCAGCAGATGGGGTCACCCGAACGCTCACACACGGAAGCAAAGCTGTAGTGTAGGTCTTCTCAGGCTCTCCAGGGGCAAGAACAGAGGAGCTTCATTCCTCTAGTGGCAGGTACCTTTGGAAATGCCTTTCAGGGTCAAGTTAAGCCCTCTTCTCTGGGATTGGCCTTTGCTTTCCCATGTCATCCACTGGGCTGGACTTCCAGCAACCAAACTTGTAGTTTAATGTCCTTGCTTTCCCTAGTAATATGTCATTTTACTAGGTGTGGACATCTCAGACACACTGGATCTGGGCTTCTGAGTAGGATCCTATGGTGACTAAAGTCATTCTTCAGATCTCACCTTCTCACCAGGGTTTACCCTGGCCCATACGTAGAACTGTCTTCTTATTCTCTTCCTACTTCACACTCTTCCCTTACTCCACTCTACTTTTCATTTCCCTCAGCCGTTACCACCTAACATGGTAGGTGATGTATTTTTTTGCTCATATGTTCAGTCCCTCTCTTTCTCCTGAATGTAAGCTCCATGAAGGCAAGACGCTGCTTTGATCCCTGATGCCTAGACCAGTGCCTGGCACCTTATATAGCACCTTATATATACAGAAATGTTGTTAAGTAATCGGAGTTAAATGGTGGACTTTTTTTTTTTAATATGACGCAGAGAAGCAGGGAAAGCAAGAATGTACAGACAGAAGAAAGAAGCTGACTTACATAAAGAGGCAAACAAGAGGCCAAGAACTCTCCTTTCGTGCTGAAGTCCAGCTTCCCTGCCAGCCTTGGACATCATGAGTTTGTTCAGTAAACTCCCTAGAGCTAGCAACAGTTAATGTCTGTGACTTGCAACAAGAGGACTGCAGGAACACGATGCGAGGAGAGCGCTTGGCCTCTTGTTTGCCTCTTAAAAGAATCCTGTTGTAGACTTGCCTGCGGGCTGTGGCAGGCAGGTATAAGCAGAATTTAAGGGAAATGCTGCCACCATCACCCAGAAGGAGATGAGTGACCAAACAGGGTGCAGGCAGGGAATGGATGAAAGGTGGCCAGTGCTGCTTGCAGAAGGCACAGTAGCCGCCTCCAACACCTGAGACTCAATTGTCTGAAGGAGTAGAGTGTGTCTTCTGTGAACATTTTTCCATGTTAGAGCAGCTGGGCTGCTAATCTGCTTTTGGCTGCCAAACTCCTCCTGGCTGCACCTGCCACCAGCCATGGCCTCTTCCTCCACGGGGAGGGGAAAGCTGAGCGGCTTCCACTGAACAAGTCCTGTGCCAGGGTATGCATCCTTTTCTCCACTCGTGGGCTGCTGGCTAAAAGGGAAGATTTCTACACTGCGGCCATGGTGTGAAAGAAACAGCGATGGCTTTAGATCTAGGATTTGGGTTTAGTTTTAGTGAATAGAATTTAGTTTGCCTGTAACTGAGGCCTCAGCATTCTCATCTGTGAAATGAGAGTTCTGACCTCTCCCATTGTTCATGGTCCCTTGAGCTCGTGCAGGCTGTGATTCTGAGAACTTGAGGACCACAGCCATCACTGAACTTAGGTTCAAACTCAGGAACAAAAGAACAAAGTCTGCACTTTAAGTCATAAACTAAGTCATAAATCGCTGGGGTGTTTCCTGGAGTAAAAGGAGCTTGGCCTCGAATGGGGCCCACAGCCACTCACCACGAAAATAGCCTGTGACGTATGATTACCCAGAAAGAAAACGAGTCACATAACTGAAAACTTTGCTTCCATTTATGCAGAGAGATGAGATACAGCCTAGTGTTCAGAGGTTCTCTAGGAAGTAAAGTTGTAGACTGTTTTGCTTGAACCTTTCTACATTTTCCAAACTTGAATTTCAGTATACTTTAATATATCTATATGTAGACAATATATATTTACAAGCACGGTTTTTATATTTCTTTTTCTCCTTTTACTTTTCTGTTCCCCACGCTTAATGTCCTGGCCCACCTTCCCACAGCCTAGAAACCCACTGTCTGAAACATAACTATCAGCATTCCTTTGGTAGTCACACAACAATCAATCATTCATTCACTTATTTAAAAGTAATGACAGCAGGTCACAGCCTTTATCTTCCACCAAGCATGGCCATGAATCAGCCTATTTCTGATCTGTTTTGGATGAGCCAAGGGAAGGGGATGGCGGAACTGGAAAAGGGAGTGTGAGGAGATTTCTGCTTCTTTTTTCCATGACTGAGAGCCTGAAATCCTAGGCCTAATGGGTTGGTTCTTGCTTCTAAAATGATCAGCCAACTTGGATAGTGAGTAGCCTTGTATTCTTGTACCAGGCTTTAAATTAGGGAAAATCACCACTGTTTTGTTTTTTGGTTTGGTTTGGTTTTTTAACATGGGGCTCTTGTGACGGAACTAGGGAGGCTGCGTGTATAAACTTGGTGGGAAGCGGGTTGGCAGTATTCTAATTCCTGAGTTAAACCTGTCCTGTCCCTTTATGTAGAAATTGCTAGCTGGTTAAGGATACCCAGCTGGGTATTCAGCAGCCTCAGAAACAAGGCTGGTGGCAGCTCAGGCTGCAGGAAGTGTGCTAGGCTGCACATGAGGAGCAGAATGTTCGCAGGGTCACTTCCTGGTGGGGAGCGTTCCCCCATGAGACTCACAACACAAAACTTTGGGTCACTTCAGGCCTCTGGATCTTTCCCAGGACACATATTTCCAAATATGTGTATTTTCACAGGCTACCTTGCAGGTTAGGAGATATGGCAGGTTTCCTTTTTTTTTGTATAAGTCCACTGGGTGACTAGTTTCTGTGCAAATGTTTGTTTTAAATAATTTAATGGCTTAACAGAGAAATATTCTTCCTTTGGGCTAATTTTGAGGAAAAGGTACCTGAATTAGGAACAAACTGATTTAAAGGATAAATTGAAATAAAAGTTTAAGAAACAAAACCTTAAATATGTATTTGTTTAAATTTCATTTTAATTTATTAGTACATGTGTGTAGTAAATAATGTTTATATTCCTTGTGGGAAGTTGGTACTTGTACTTAACACATCTTAATTCCTTTTTTCATCTCCCTTCCTGTGAGACAGACACCAAAATCTTATAATTAATATCTCCAGCCTCTAATGTACAAGAATTAACATTTAGTAGGGTTTGATATTTGATATCATTTGTTTGAACAAAAGCAAACTAAAATGCTAAAGTCATTGTGTCAACAAAAATACATCTTTATTCTTTTAATTAAAAAAACTATCTAATTGTTACTAAAAGATTTTATTCTCAGAGACTGGAGTGTGGAATAAAACTATCACAAACCCCAAATCCCTCTGAATGTGTTTCAGGAATATTTTATTAAGAACTGTAACATGATCTCTGTGTTCTGAGATCTTCTTACTGCTCAAATAATGGTAACCATAGAAAATGAGTCTTTTTTTTTAAAGGAAAAACATACAAATCCTCTTGGAAAGTAAGAATCAGACTGAATAGTAAAGGAAAGTATACTTTTGAGTTATCCCTTGGTGTTAGTTTTCTTCAGGATGTGGAAATACAGTTTTCCTCCATTATTACAGGTCTTGCACCCATAGATTCAACCAATTACAGATTGGTAAAAAATATTTTTAAATGCTGATATATTGAACATGTTCAGATTTTTTTCTTTACCATTATTCCCTAAATGATGCAGTCTAGTAATTATTTACACAGTATACTGTATCGAGTATTGTAAGTAATCTAGAGATAATGTAAATTATAGGGGAGGGCCTGAATGGGTTATATGCAAGTACTATGTTAGTTTATGTTAGCAATCTCAGCATGCGTGGACTTTGGCATTCTGGAGAATGGATATTTTGAATCAGTTCTCCATGAACACCAAGGGGTGGCAGTTCATCGAGGGGTAGGATACTCCCATATGAAACCAGATGAGAACGTGGTAAATCGGTATGCTCTGTGTGCAAATGTAGTGCCTGGATCCCTCTATCAGCTCACTCTGGTACTGTCTCATTCTCCTTCTTCTCAGCTTCTGATTTCCCTTGAGATTGTGGCACCCAGTGGTAGGGAGAAGAGTAGTGACTCTGTGGTTGCAGACAAGCTGACCCTAAAGGGCATCATCTCCTCAGCGTTGTCCCCATTGTCACCCTTGTCTGAAATTGATATGCTCTGAATAGTGTTTCTTAAAAAATCATTTGTTCCTAGAGAGATACTGGCCTTTTCAGAAAATAGCTTCTGGCATGAACCAAGCCATTTTGTGGATCTCCGAGTTCCTTGAGAAGGCAGTGTGTCTTGAAAAGCCAGCAGAAAAAGTGATGGTTGCTAAGGGAACAATTGAATTGCTGACACAGGGACATGTAATTCCACTACAAACTATTTTTTTTCTTCTCCTGCCACATGGGAAAGAAAGCAGATGAGTCAGGGGGATCAGTAGATGGCCCTTTCTGGCAGTTAAGAGGCCAAATAGCCTATTTGCTGAAATAGGAAGTGTTTAGTGGTAGCTAAAATTGAGAAAAGCTGAGAGCAGCTGGAAACTGGAGGATAGGTTTGTGAAGTCTGAGGCTGAAACTGTGACTCAGAGTGGGCTCCAAAGAGAAAGGCCACCTACTAACGAGTCTGTGGTTGATGACAAAATGTAGCAGGCACTACATAATCACATGCAGATATATGTTTTTTGACTACCATCTCTTAAATACTCTAAAGTACTTTTAATTGATTGATTGAGTGACTCATATAGCATTTAGTTGGCATTTTGGAGAACTCGCTTCAAACATCTTTTTGGAGGTGTAATTTACACACTTTGTAATTCACCCTTTATAACTGTATTACTTAGTGATGTTTTTTAGGCAAAAAAACTTTATAGAATTCTGAAATTTTTCCCCCAATCCAATTTGAGAACATTTCATTGTACCAAAAAAGTTCCTTTTCCCCATTTATAGTCACTCCTTGCTCCCAACCCCAAATCACTGCTGATCTGTTTTCTACTTCTTTTAAGATTTGCCTTTTCTAGAAATCCTCAGGTTTATCTTTTATAGAAATTATGTTCTAAATAGGATCGATCACACAACTGCTAGTTTTTTGTATCTGGCTTAGTTCATTTTGTATTACATTTTTGAAGTTCATCCATTTTATACCACTTGTCCGTAGTTCATTGCTTTTTAAAACTGAATAATATTCTTTTATGTTATAGTTTATCCATTTAACAAGAGATGAACATTTGGATTGTTTCTAGTTCAGGAGGACTATGAGAAAGCTCCCATAATCATTCATGCAGGAGTCTTTGTGTGAACATATATTTTCATTCCTTTGGGTATGTACCTTGGATTAGAATTTCTAGGTTGTAAGGACATATATGTACTGTGAAAGAAACCATCAAAACATTTTGCCATTTCACATTCTCATCAGGCATGAGAAGTTTCCAATTTTTCTGTCTTCCATGTATGTTGGGTATTGTTCAGTCATTTGATTACTAACCATTCTAATGTGTGTAGTAATATCTCATTATAATTTTAAATTGCATTTCCCTAATGATTAATGGTGTTAGTTACCTTATCATGTCTATATGTTTTTAAATCAGAAAAATATTTTAAATGGGAGAAAAGCACATGTCTAATATTCTCCATTGGAATTGATAGAAGAATGTTTCTCACTGCAGACTGCTTTCATCAGAAGTATTCGAGTATTTATTAAAAATTCAAGTCTCGGGGCCCTGAAGCAAGGCCAGCAGATTGCTGTAGCTGCTGGTTTCAAACAGGAGCCTAAAGAGAATTCTTTCTGTGGTCTGTTGGACATTTCAGAGCTTTGGAAATGGAATGGTCAATTCATTAGAAAGAAACAGCAGGTGAGTATGGTGGACTATGGGGGGCCTGCAGGGGAGAGACCCTGGTGCATCAGGACCTGCACCATGCAGTTGACTCGGGGTACTGGGAGAACACGGAGCTCCTCCCCTCTCTGGGGGGCGGCTGAGAGTGTGGCAGACTTTTGGCAGCCCAAAGGAGAGAGACCCTGGTGCATCAGGACCAGCACCGTGTGGTTGACTCGGGGTGCCAGGAGAACAAGGAACTCCTCCCCTCTCTGGGGGGTGGGTGTGAGGCACGAGCTGAGAATCAAACATCTCATGTCGTCCTGTCCCCTGTCCCGTGTCCCTCCCCCCCTTAGCAAGTAGGAGCCAGTAAACTACACATCTTGTGAAAAGATTGATATCTTATTTAGTATGAGCTACCCATATGCAAAGATATGGACAACCATTTGGAAGAGAATGGGAGACAATATGACAGATAGTAAAGATCTCAGGTTGTCTAGCTTTGAAATTTATGCTTTCTTATGTTCCGTTCTGTTCTGTTTTGCTGTGTTTAATTTTCCCCCCCTTAAAATAAAATTTAAAAAACTATGTGTATAAAAAAAGAGGGGAACAGAAAGTGCTCTAAAGCATATAACTGCATGTATGTTTAAGTGTGCAAGATAGATGACCACATTACTGTTTTTGTTAGATTGTTGAGCAGAACTCTTAACAGTCTCACTGTTTGAATGTCTAGTTTGTATGCTTTAATTTTGTAACTTGAACAACTATTTCCAAGGATGACAGTATGTAACTTATCAAGTGGCGATTTCTTAGTGTTTTTGTTTTTGTTTTGTTGTTTTTCTTTTATTTTTTGCCTTTGGAATTCTGTATTGTTGCTACCCTTTTTCTGTTTTGTTTGGTTGTTTTCTTTTTTGTTTTTTCTCTTTAAATAAAATTTTAAAAAAATTCAAGTCTCTTCTATCCCGTATAGTCAATAATACCTGAGACAGAGTTTCCAGAGCCCAGGTTTTAACACCTCAACACCTGAGGGTGATTCTTATTTACCATGGAGTTTGAGAGCTACTACCCTAATCCCAGGCATTTTTGCTAACACTGACTGCAGTAGGTTATTACAGTGAAACTTATGCTTTATAGGTAAGTTTGAAAGTGCCCGATCCCCTTCAAAGAAGAAAAATATAAAATAAGGGCCAGGGATTTAGCTCAGTGGCACGATCGCCTGCCGGGCAGTGTAATGTCATGAGTTTGATCCCCAGTACCAAAAAAAAAAAAAAAAAATATATATATATATATATATATAGCCTTTGGAAGGACTATATACTTCTTGTTTTTTTTCTTTTAATCGGTACCAGGGATCGAACTCATGACCACGCGCTTGCATGGCAGCTGAGCTAAATCCCCAGCCCAGGACTATATACTTCACTTTAAAAAGATTTTAGGCGTAAAAGCGAACATCTTTTGTGCTCCATGAGGAAGTTCAATAAAACTAATAGAAAGAGGTTCAAAAGAACTTAAAGTGGAGGTGGGGCTGGTAGCCTGGAATCTTACCAATAAGCTGCTTTTCTTTCCATATGAAGCTTGACTAGAAAGGAATCTTCCTATTTGTACTTCAAATTAGTTATAAATACATTAAGAAAAAAAATACACACACATACACAACAAACCTTCTACCCAGCCATCCTCCCTCTGGCTGGTGGCTCTATTTGAACAGTCCGTGGGTGGCATCCTGTGTGGCCAATACATCACGTGCTACTCACTGTCTTTCTGGGGACACAAAATATGCCCACGTGATGACAGGACTGAATACTGACCCCACCCATGCTCTCTGGGGCATTGTTTGCTACAAATGGCTACTTATAGACATTGTCAAGTAAAACTGCTTTGTTGGAACCCAGAGATGCACACATTTGTATTATTATTATTAGGCACGAATTACTTGGCACTACAAATGGAATGATAATAAAGCCTTTGTGATGAAGGAATGCTGAACATGAAACCACTTGAGAATGGGATAAAAATGGCCCTATTATTCTGGGACTCAATTAAGTGAGCATAATATATTCAATGTACTTTTGCCAAACTGTGTATTTATCTATGTGAAACTGAGGTGGAGCTGTTCCTGAGAGAGGCCCGTTTGCACCAGCTCTGGCCCTCATCACCTTGGAATGAAAGGAACAAGTAATTCCTCCGAATGTAGTTCTGGCTAGCTTTGAACTCACTATGTAGCCCAGGCTGGCCTTGAACTCGCAGTGATCCTCTCACTTCAGCCTCTTGAGTGCTGGGGTCACAGGTGTGTGCCACCACGCCCAGCAAACTTTTTCCCATTCCTTAGGTTGTCTCTTTACTCTGTTGCTTGTTTCCTTTGCTATGCAGAAAGTCGTTAATTTTATATGATCCCATTTGTTGATTCTTGGTATTATTTCTTGTGCCATTGGGGTTCGATTGAAAAAGTTCTTGCTTACTCTTATGTCTTCAAGGGTTTTATTGATTTTTATCTTTCAGAAGATTGTTTCTGTTTTAACATTTAGATCTTTGATCCATATTGATTGTAGTTTAGTACATGGTAGAGATATGTGACTTACTCAGTTTTCTGTCAGTGGATAGTCAATTTTCCAAGCACCATTTGTTAAAGAGGGTATTTTTCCTCCTGCATATATATTTGTTTCTTTGGCAAAGATCTAATAGCTGAATGTGCCTGAATTTTTTTCTGCATCCTCTATTCTGTTCAGTGGGTCCACATGTTTGTTTTATGGCCAGTACCATGTTGATTTAATCACTATAGCTTTCCAGTATAATTTATAGTCAGGTATTATAGTGCCTGCTGCTCTACTCTTGTTGCTCAGAATTGCTTTTGCTATTCTTGGCCTCTTCTGGCTTCATACTAATTTTAGGGTTTTTTTCTTAAGTTCTTTGAGGAATAGTATTGGTATCTTGATGATTAGGATTGCATTAAATCTGTATATGAGTTTTAGAAGAACGGCCCGTTTACAGTATTGACTGCCTATCCAGGAACAAGGGAATCCTTTCCATTTTCTGATATCTCCTTTTTCAGAGTACTGTACTTTTCATTGTAGAGGCCTTTACTTCTTTGGTTAGGTTCATTCCTAAGTATTTACTTTTTCTTGGTGCTATTACGAATGGTGCTGTTTTCCTAATTCTTCCATGAGTTCATTATTGATATACAGGAACACTATTGATTTTTGTGTATTGATTCTGTGTCTTGCTACACTATTGACTTTGGATATTAATTCTAGGAGGGTTGTGGTAGCATTTTTAAATTTCTTCCTTTTCTTGTGTTCCCTTTTATTTGTTTCTATTGCCTAATTGCTTCTACTAGTCTTTCAAATACTATATTTAACAAGAGTGGAAATAGTGGATACCCTTGTCTCATTCCTGATATTAGAGGGAAAGCTTTCAGTTTTTACCCATGTGATAAGATGTTGGCTGTTGGTTTGTCATAAAATGCTTTACTCAGATTGAGTTAAGGTCCTTCCATGCCTACTTTCTTCAGGATTTTTATCATGAGTGGATGTTGGAGTCTGTCAAAGGCTTTTTCTGCATATAGTGAAATGATAAATGTAAGCCCCTCCGTGGTAAGTGCAAGGTCATGAGTGTGCATGCTCAACAATGCTGCATCCCTGGGATGAACCCTACTTGGTCTTGATGTATGATCTTTTGGATGGTTGCTGCATTCTGTTAGCCAGTATCTTGTTGGGGATTTTAGCATCTATGTTAATTAAGGAGATTGGCCTGTATCTCTCTTTTTTGGTTGGATCTTTCTCTGGTTTTGGAATCAGGGGAATGCTAGATATCAAGATTAGCCTTGAAAGTTCTTCCCTTTCAATTTCATTATTGCATTTTGAGGACTACTGTCATTAGATCTTCCCCAAAGTTTTTGCAGATTTAGTGGTGAGTCCATAGGGACTTGTGCTTTTCTTAGTTGCTTGGTTTTTTTAATTTAATTTAATTTTATTATTTCTTCAGTATAATTTGTTATTATTGAATTATTCAGGGTTTCTATGTCTTCAAGGTTCAGTTTTGGTAATTCACGTGTATCTAGGAATTTATCCATTTTTTCTAAATTTTCCAATATATTAGAGCATGGTTTCTCTAAGTAGTTACTAATAATCTGGATTTTGGCAATTTTTATTGTGATTCTGCGTTTTTACTTCTAATTTAATTTGGCCATTTCTTTCCTTTTTTTTTCTTCTTTTGTAAGAGTGGTTAGAGGTATGTCTATTTTGTTCTTTTTACTTCAAACAACCAGCTCTTCAATTCATTGATTTGGTGTATTTTTAACATCTCAGTTTCACTAATTTGTACACTGATCTTTATATGTAATCATCATTTAATGACCTAAATGTTAATGACTGTTCAGACATACAACCAAAGCACACTGTTTGAACTTACTACCCATCTTTGCCTTTTGTATAGTTATGTATAACTTGTTTAGAGACTCAATGCCTGTTTTTTTGTACTGTATACCTTGTTTATACAGTACTATTATTTTTTCTGATTTTACTGTACAGAAAGTACAGTAGTGTTATGTTCTGTTATTCTTTATAGTACTTCATGTAAGAGTTAAGCAAACAAAAGCAAAGTCATTAAATTGGAGTTTTCTTTGACCATTTCTTTGTTCAGAAGACTGTAAGGTACATACTCTTATAATTCCTCACTTAGCAACCAACTCATTTAATGATCTAGTTGCAGGAAGGGAACTGGGAACTTGGTCATTAAGCAAGGAATATCTGTAATTTCCTTTCCTGTACTAGCTTTGGATTTGGATTGTTCTTATTTTTCTAAGACCTTGTGGAAAATCATTCAGTTATTCATTTAGGCTCATTCTGATTTTTTGATGTGGGCCTTCATAGCTATAAACTTTCCTCCTAGTATTGTTTTTACTTTGTTCCGGTATATTGTATAGAAGTTCTGGTATATTGTGCTGGTATTATCATATGAGTCTAAGAACTGTCTAATTTCTTCCTTGATTTATTTTCTGACCCATTGATTATTCAAGAGGGTATTGTTTAATTCATACATTTGCATAATTTCTGTGGTTACTTTTGTCACTGAATTCTAGTTTCATTGCATTATGATCGGACAATATACATGGGATAGGTATGAGCTAGGATGTGGCCTATTTTGGAAAAAGTAGTTTATGCTGCTGAGAGGAATGTGTATTCCATTGTTATTGGGCAGAACACTCTGTAGCAATCAAGTCTATTTTTTTGAAGGTTTTGTTCAACTCTAATATTTCTTTGTTGATTTTTTTTTTGTCTAGCTGATCTGTGCATTTGTGGTTTATAGCAGAGTATTGAGGCTCCCCTGCTATAATTGTGTTGGTATTTATCTGATCTTTTTTACCTAGTAATGTTTGTTTCATGAAGTTGGGCATGCCAGTGTTTGGTGCATATATCTTTGTAATTGTTATCTCTTCCTGTTGAATTGTTCCTTTAACTAATATTGAATTACCTCATTGGCTTCTTCTGATCAGTTTTCACTTGAGGTTCACTTTGTCAGAAATTAAGGTAGATATTTCTGCTTGTTTTGGGATTCCCACTGCATGGAATATTGTTTCCCAACCTTTGCTTTTTAATTTACTTTTTTTTTAGTAAATGTGTTTCTTGTATACAGCATGCCATTTTTGTGCTTGATACATTCTGCTGTTCTGGGTCTTAAGATTGGGGAATTTAGATCATTCACACTGAGGGCGCTTACTGAAAGATACTGACTTATCCCATTGCATTATTTTTCTGTTGCTGTTTTCCTTTTTCTTTTCTTTTTTTTTCTAATTCCCTTCTGCCCACCCTACATGTTATATTCAGTCTATTAGCTATTTTATCATTGTTCACTTCATTATCTTTTTCTGGGATATCCTTGAGAATTTTTGTAGTGCTGGTTTGGTGTTCATGAATTTCTTGAGGTGTTTTTTGTCATGGAAAGTCTTTATGTCTTCCTCATTAGAAAAGTTAATTTTGCAGTATACATCATCCTGTGTTGCAAGTTGCTTTCTTTCAGGATTTGAAGTATTTTAGTCCAAGATCTTTAACCTTTAAGTTTTGTGTTGAGAGGTCTGCTGTAATTCTCATGGATTTACCTTTATAAAGTGATTATTGCTTTTCTCTAACAGTCTTTATGATTCTGTCCTTGTGCTGGACTTCTGGGATTTTGACTGTGATTTATCAGAGTTATGTTCTGATCATGGTTATTTGAGGTTCTATATGCCTTGTGTATGTATATATTAAATTATTTCCCCATATTTGGAAACTTTTCTATTATTTCTGTAAATAGTTTTTTAACATCATTTGTGCTGTTTTCCAGTTTTTTATTAATTGAAATTAGTGTTAGTCCTTTTTGTGTCACCTAGCAACTGTTGGATTCACTTTCCGTGTTCTCTTTTTGCTTTTCATGCATCTCTGAGTATATTGTTGCTTGTTTCAACTCCATCTTCTAGTTCTAACACTCTCTCCTTACAGTGGTCATTTCTGCTGCCCACACATTCAGTAGAACTCTTCTCTCCTGGATTCTATTTGGGAGATTTCATGGACTCTTTACTAAACTGGTTATTCATGCTTTGTGTCATTTTGTTTAGCTCATCTAAAATAGGCAACAAAATAGAAAACTTCCCTAAACTCTCTAGTGAAAAGAAATAGAAAGATAAGAAAGATCTATCTATCATCTATCATGAGAGAGAGAGAGAGAGAGAGAGAGAGAGAGAAAGATCAAGAGAGATCTAATTCTTTTTCTGTATTTTTTAATGAGTGGTACCTTCCCAAGATCCATAGTTTTGGAATTCTTCAAATCATAGTTTTCTCTACTTGGCTTTATAGTATGTGGTTTGTTAGGTGTCCCTCTGTTTCAGAGACCCCTCTGTCCATTCACTCCATGATGTGGTATTCATTTAACCAAGACATATCTTTGCTCACGTTGGTAGATGGGGAAAGCAGTCATGCCTCTGATCTGGACTGGATGTAGGCAGCAGGGTGAAGGCTCAAGCAGCCCACTGTATTTAATACCAGTTCCTTCAGACAGTCACTTTTGAGAACCACACAAGCCAGTCCTGGCTTCTCACCACATAGGATGGGGCCCAGAATCTACCTGTCTTGAACTTAACATCTCAGGGGATCTATGTCTAGCCCCACCTTCTCCTTAACTGTTTCCCATGGTATATCTCACCCAAAAGTTGTGTGAATGTTACACTGGGAACCCTGAAGTGCAGTGAATTTTTAGTTGTTCTGAGTCTCAGTCTTAAACAATCTTCTTCCCAAAATGACACTCCCTGGAAAAATGTCAGTGCTACACTGGATTAATTCTCCAAAGTTTGCTTGCCATGTAGAAGGACATTGAAATTTCAATATTGTGTGTTAGAATCCAATTAATGTATATTGTAATCCAAATATTGTAATCCTTTTTCTAGTTCACCTCATAATCCAGAAAATTATATTTGTAATCCCATAGAAATGTTACTTGAATTCCAGTGAGTTAATTCC
This sequence comes from Dolichotis patagonum, assembly GCA_004027295.1. Classification (NCBI taxonomy): domain Eukaryota; kingdom Metazoa; phylum Chordata; class Mammalia; order Rodentia; family Caviidae; genus Dolichotis; species Dolichotis patagonum. Next base: position 37,621 of record PVJX010008979.1, on the reverse strand, counting down.
AATCTACCACCTCCAATGTACCCACGGTGAGAGTAAAGACTAAGACATACTCAATGGTATGGACAACCAAGGGATCCTAAGTCCCATCCAAGTGTGAATACGTGGACAAAGGCCTGATCTAAGGCCTCTCCCAGAATTTATTATCCTGTAAAGAAGGGGTGGTTCAGGGATGAGTGACAGTGAGGATGGCGGGATCCACATGATAACTTGAGCTGGCTAGCCAGGTAGGGAGAAAAGCATCTTTACAATATGCAGGGAGAATGATATGCAGAAGGATCAATCTGCATAACCCAGGGTAGCATTTAAATGGTTTTAGGAGACTGTTGTTTTGGTTTCTAACATGTAAGCTTTTGTGCCCTGGGGAGTCATAGCCTCTTACTTTGAGCCTCATAACCAGCTGACATTCCTGGAGCTGACTGTGCTCAATTCTTTGCAGAGAGCACTATTCAAGGAAACAGGAAACTGTCAGGTTTGCTTTAAGGATTGCATACCAGTACCTTGGCTACCCTTATTTACATTGCTTAGAGCCAGTTGAAGGGAGAAGAAAATAGCATAACCCACTCTGTACATATCAGTATATGGAAATAAGACTCAATTTAACTAATGTTGCAGCAATTGTTCTGCATTCAAGGAGAGGTGCCCAGGTCATCTTCTACAGAAGGAATCACTTTGGAGTAAAACTCCAAACTGTTTCTGCAGTTTACAATAGCTGTGGGGTTTTCTTGAGGCTATTGCTGCTTGCCTGGTTCATTGTTTCTCCACAAAGCTCCTACCCTGGGGGTTACCTTGAGTGTACAGGTTTTCCTCCCTCACAGATGAGATGAGCTTCCAGACTGCTTTGTTCTTTTCTCTGTGTTGTAGTCATTTTTTCCAACTTCTCTGTAGCTTCTAATTTTCCTATCAGTTTCTTCCTGCTTCCTGGAGATCTGATCTTCTACATCAATTTGTTATTTTCCAGATGTCTAGATTCTGGGTCTCAGAGAAGCTAAATTTTGCTGCTGATCATAACTTTGCCATTTTGACAATGACAGTTATGAGGTGTCCCATCACAGTCCTATATGTTCAGCAGTGGGACTTTTGGAAGACAGCCAGATTATGGGAATGTTATATTCATTAGAAGATTAATCCACTGATGAGTTCATAGCTGAATGTGCTGTTAGGAGATGGAACCTGTATTGAAAAGATGGGTCTTTGGGGGAGTAACCTGGAAGAGTATACTCTAATCTCTGACATCTCTCTTTTCTCTCTGCTTCCTGGTATCATGGAAAAGATGAGTCATTGGGAAAGGGACCTAGAAGAGTCCTCTTCATGGTCCTCTGCCACACTATTTCTACTTTAGAAGCAATAAGCCATGGACTGACTCCTTTAAAAACTGTGATCCAAAATAAACCTGTCCTCCTTTAAGTAGCAGGTGTCAAGAATTTTGTCCCAGAAATTAGAGGAGTATTGTGACTGTACATGATCACACCGTTCAGAGATCTTTGGAACTGGTTTGTGGGAGGAGTTTGTAAAGTTTGGGAATTCAGGCTAGAGAAACCTTAGAAGGTTGTGAACTGTACTCAGTGAACAATAGTGGTTAAAGATGAGAAAGCCAGAATGCTAGCAGGAATGCAGATGGTAAAGGCTTAGAAGGTTTCAGTTGGGAACAAAGATGGTTATCTGGAACTGAAGTAGAGGCAATGAATTTTTCATTCTGCATGTCCATGTGCTATGACTTTTTGTGAGGCTGAATATAAAGGTGGTGGACTAATTAATCTAGTGGAGAAAAATCTCAAGGCTATGTAATGTTCAGGCTCTGGCATGGGTACTGTAACTAACTATTAAGGCTGTGGAGCAGTGCTTTGCATAATAAGATGAATATCTTTTGGGGAACAGGAACAGAATATTATAGTCAGATCTAAAATGTCCCCTAAGGTCGTTAAGTGTTTGAGGATGGTGATTGGCTCGTGGGGCACTGTACTTCTCGGTGAATTAATCCATTGATGATTTTATGGCTGAAAGTACTATTAGGAGGTGAGTTCTGGTTCAAAGAAGCACATCATTAAGGGTGTGACTTGGAAATGTGTATATTTGTCCCTGGTTCCTCCTTTCTCTCTCTGCTTCTTGGATGTCATGGGGTGAGCTTTTCTCTGCCATGCCCATTTGCTGTGCCATTTCTGCCTTGGAGATAAGCAACTAGGAACTGAGTCCTCTGAAAACTGTGAGCCTAAATAAACCTCTCGTAAATTGCCACGGTCAGGTATTTTGTCTCAGCAATGGGAAAGTGACTAACACATATGGTTATAACGTAGTTTACTTGATCAATAGCCTGCATTTTTTTTTTTTGTTTTGTGTTATGATAACACAAACTCCTAACAAACATCCTATAACTACTTTAAAATTTTTGGCATAGTCACGATTATTTCCTTAGCATAAATCTCTAGGGACACTTTGTAAAATTCTATGGCTTCTCATTTAACCTACATCTTTGGACTGCATGATTTTATGATTGATTTTTATTTTCTGTTTTGTGGAAACATCTTTTGGACAGCAGTCTTGAAAGCTGTTATTGTTGGATGCTGCATGTTCCCCAAAAGGTCTAGGTTTCAGAAGCTTGGTTCTCAGTGTGACGGTAGGAGCTGGGTAGAAGCTTTCAGAGACGGGGCCTCGTGGGAGGCCCAGGTGATGCGGGCAGCCTTGGAAGGGATTAACCTGCTTCCCACTACCCTTGAAATACTGTCAAGGCTCTCACCTGCATTGTTTACTCTGATAACTTTCAGATTATACTGCCAGCAAATATATTGCTTTTATTATGATTTCCACATCATTGCAGTGTGTCAATAGTCTTTGAAAATAACAGTCAACACTGTATTTATAGCCCTCTGTTTTTAGTAGTGGTATTTCCATTTATGGAATATAGTAATCTCAAATGCTGAAAATTAAATGAATGCTGGCAGTGATCCGCACTTTTTTTTCTAACTGTGAAATTAAGGTTGTTCACCTGGGACCCTGTGGGACTTCTGGGAAAGAGTAGTTATAAAAACCTGAGCCTGCCTCACCGAACTCTCTGGCTTCCTGGTTCAAGATCTGTTCTTTTCCCTTCTGTCATGCTGTTGGGACTGTAGCCTCTACAACTGTGAGCTAAGTAAACCTCTTTTCTTCAGAAGTAACTTCCCTCAAATATTTCATTATAGTGGCCAAAAGATGACCAATAGAAGACCTATTTTTGTTTTCTCCAAATCATCATTCCTGAAAATACATCCGCTGTTAAAGGGCAGATGATGTTAGGGTTTGTTGCCTTTGCAATCTTTCTGTTTCTGGTAACTCACAAGTGGAGACAGCCAGCCTGGGAGAAGGTGCGTGGCAGAGTGCATGTCACCAGGGGTCAGACTGGGCAGGCCAGGGAGAAATTCCTGATCTGAAACAGAGCCAAGGGATTGTGCCAAGAAGTTCTGAACATTCAGGTAAATGGTAAACCACAACAACCGTGATAGGAAAGCAGCCCACCACAAATAAAACTCTAAAGCCCCAGATGACAGATGACTCTGTTCATGCCTTGATAAGAAACTGCTCAGCAAACAGTTCAAAAGACCTGGTTCCAAAGCTTTCGCCACATGCAGAGGAACCTGAGAGGCCATGGATATGAGGAAAGCCTCAGGCCGCACATGATTCCAAACAGGCCTCACAGGGCTCAGCCTCTAAGAAGCTGCTCTCCTAAGAGCAGAGGTGAGGGGTAAGTAGGAGGAGGCGTGAAACACAGTGTTCCCTGCTGTACCCAGAGTACTTGATTTCCAGGTTTAACCATGCTTTTCATCATGTTATCAAATTATGTTGGAATGCAGCGAGGTTCACACAAATGCATGAGCGAAGCAGGTCACAACGACAGTGAGGAAAGGCAGAGGTATACTGGGGCGCTGGCACAGTTTCCTTGTGGCGCAAACACACAAAGCTTTAGTCAGCTTCTTTTGACCACAATAGAAAATATTACCAGTGGAGCTGACCACAGTGGTATTTTAAAACATCCTGGTGGGCTGAGGGGGTCGAAACAAAATAAAATACCTCCCCCCCCCACAAGCAACACCCAGCCTGTATTCTGCCTCCCACACAAAACTGTTTTTCTCTTGTTTAACATTCTTTTCTCAAAAAAATAATGTTTGAAATAGTAAAAAAAGTCATGAATTTGGAAGTGAGTAGGTCTATCTGAAAATCTATATTTAGTACTGCCACTGGCTTGTAAAAACTTGTTTTTATTTTGATTGTTGTGGGTTTGCACCGTCGAAGTTTCATTTTGACTTTCAGGGTTAAACGAGTTTCAAAATGAAACTCATCCAGTTGTCAAAATTTCCCCCAAGTTTTAATTAAAAAATAGAAATCTCTCTTATTTTACAGGCTTTGACTGTTACTATTTACTTAGAATTCCTGTCTTCTCCTTCTGGTAACCTGACTACCCCCTCCCACTGTGGGTTTAATCCCTTTCTCTTTCCCTTCGTGCCTTGGGAACTGGTAAGCAGAGGCCAAGGAACACATTCGACTGGGAGTCAAAAGAACTGAGTATATTCCTGCTCTTGTGTGGCGAGGCTAACTTGACCAGATCTGTGCCTCAGTTTCCCCACTGGAGCAAGGGGATGCAAACAAATATGTCATGTTTTTCTTTTTGTTTTATGGTACTTTGAATTGCACCCACGACCTTTCTCATGCTAGGCAAGCATCCTTACTATGCTAACACCCCCAGTTCTTATTTTTTATTTTGAGACAGGATCTCACTAAGTTGCCCTGGCTGGCCATGAACTTGCAATCCTTCTGCCTCAAGCTTCTGAATAGCTAAGATTACAGGCAGGCACAAGTACCGTAAACAGAAAATCACGCTGAACTTGAGGATCAATTAAGGAACAATATCCTTCCTAACAACGACTTGTCGTTATGTGGACAAGGTCATAACCCGGATGCCTTCTATCAGCATTGGAAACCTCAGAACCGGACACGAAAAACTATAAAGTGGATTCCTGCTGTTGTAGAAAGCTGCAGCCTCAGACTGGTAGGTACTATGATTATCAAAGAGAAGAATGGATTATTAAACCAGTATGTGAAGGGATAATAAGATGAGTGCACTTATGTATATACCCTCTTCTGTCTTTCATTGGTATTACTTTTTAAATACCTATTAAACATTAGCAAGATGTTCAGTAAACTATAGTTATTCAGCTTATATTTGTTTCCTATTGCCGCTGTAACAAACTGCCAGAAATTTAATGGCTTTAAACACAACACAAATCCCTTATTCTATACTCATGGAAGTCAGCATTGCGAGATCAGTTTTACTGGGCTAACACAAGGTCTCAGCAGGGTTGTGTTTCTTCTGGACGTTTCAGCAGAGCTTGTTTTGTTACCTTTTCTGATTTTCTAAAGGGTGCCTGTGTTCTTTGGCTTGTGGCTTACATTACTCTAACCCATGCACCTGCAGGCCTCTCAGAGAACTTCTGTGACTACGCCAATCCATCAACATAATCCAGGATAATCTCTCCATCTCAAGATCTTTAACCTACTCACATTTGCAAAGTCTCTTTAACCATACTCATTAACATATTCACAGTCCGAGAATTAATGGAGACATCTTTGGAGAGCTCATTAGTTTACGCTGTTATAAAAACAAGGACCAATCTACCTTGCTGACTATTGATCACAGTTCTTAGTACACATCTAATACATAGTAGATACTTGATTAATACATATGGAACAATTGGAAGAAACAGATGAGCTGTGTCTTGGTAACTCAGCTCGTTAGTTGCTTACTGAGTACCTACCTACTGTCAGCCAGACTCAGGTTCTGAGTTTTCCTGGAACACAGCCTGATGGGCAGACAGTGGAAGAGAAAACTGAAACAAGTAAAAGGAAGCCTGAAATTCTAAGCGATGAGAAGAACAATTTTGTTTGCAACCCTGAAATTTCTTCTCTTAATTGTTGGTGTCTGCCCTCTCTGAGACGTTTTTGAACACATCCCCTTGACACTTGTGATGAATTATATTTAGGTTCATTTGTTTCTAGTCTACCCCCTCCAGGAACTCTTCTGATGTGCTAAAGGTTTCTAATGAGAATCGTTAAAGGAATCTGCCCATCTTCACCCAACTCCTGGAAAGCTCAGGGGGTTGGAGCGAGGTCAGAACTGCTGTTTGGAAACACAGAATAGGCTAAATGGATTTCCTGCGCTACCCTGGGAGCCGGAGTGTGGTAACTCACTGGTTTTCTGTATAAACAGGTTTCAGATTTTGTATAGCACCAGTCTTTCAAAGCACAACTGTCAGCACGTTATAGCTGTTGGCTTGTGCACATCACCCAGTAACTGGGTTTCCACGACTCAAGGCAGGATAACTCAGGTGGGTTCCTGAGCATGTTGGTTTAAGCTCCTTCTGTATCTGGTCTTCCAGGTCTCGGAAGGGTTGTGTGGACACAGGCTTCTAAGGAGTCGGATACCAGTCTCCTGTCTACTCCAGCCCGGGGGTGTGTTTTCCTTATTTTTCCCCTTTCTTTTTCTTTCTCATTCTTCTTTCTTTCTCTGGCTTCTCTCTCTTCATTCAGAACCTGAGTCCCTTTTGTCTGATGAGTGTCAGCTTCAGGGAGGAATTTGGTGACAGCCTGAGAGGAGAGAGCTCCGGATTCTGCAACAAGAATGAGCCTAGGTGCTGTCTACACAAAAGCCACTCAGAGGCAGGGCCTGTCTGACATTTGGAACACCTACAGAAGGACACCAGGCTTTTGCAGAAATATATACGTACCTGTGTTTGAAATGTTGATGGGTCCTCTCAGAGTTTGAAGGCTAGTGCCCTATTGTTAAACCATGAACACATTTGGTTTAAGTGCAGCCTTAAAGGCTTTTCCTCTACAACTCCTTATGTTCAGTTAACTGATACGCTCCTGAGCATGAACGTTTCTGTGCTGTGCCCTTCGAGTGGTGGATGTCAGAAAAAATAGAGTGCTAATCCTATACGCCTGCTTTCAATTCTGCCCACATGGTTTGGAGAGGCTTGTTCACCATGAATATTTCTAGACAATTTTTAAGACCTGCATCTTTTCATGGTAACACATCTCTGCTGTCAGCACCTAATTGAGTGCACACACACACACACACACACACACAAGGTATCTGACAATTTGTGTTCTCAAAGGGAAAATTCGCTGCATGTGAGCTGTGGTAACCACTAGATGGCAGTATATAAAGCACACTTAAGTGTGCTCCTTGACTTGTTGAAGGGAATTTGAGGACGCCCAGAGACAAGGTTTTCGGATTTTGCTCTATAAAACTTAAAAAACAAAAGGGCGCTGTAGAGTTACCAAGTTTATATTTTTATTACGTCATGATAAATACAAATTCTCACTCCTTGGAGTACTAATTTAGCTATAAAGAAATAGAAAACAGAATCACAAAGTAAAAGATTGTCTTCCAAATCCCATAAATGTAACTTTACAAAAAACTCACCAGACTGACCTTTTGTACTTACTTTGCTATGGATCAGTAAAAGAACCATCATGAACAGGCGCTTGGGGGGAAAGCCCAGAGGAAGTCAAGGCACTTGCAATTCCGGGGTGTGTGTTCATGTGTGAAATTAACATCCCTGGGCTTGCCTTCTTATCGTTGAAATGACTCTAGGACCTAACTAAGTAGGGTTCAATTCAGAGTCACAGAGTAGAAGCAGGAACTGGCATGAGATGAAATCTGTGTCTGATGAAACCAAGGAGATGGAGATCAGTCCTCAGGAGTGTCTAATATGTTGGCTGTGTTGTTCAAATCCAACCACCTCTTCACCTGGACCACGGTGGCTTTCCCTGTTCCAACTAGCTGTATCTCTACTGACCCAGGCTCAGGAATTTCACACATGTCCCAGCCTGGGGGTCCTGGAGCTCCAGAGCCTCCATGTTGACATCTTCCTCTACCTCACCAAAGAATCCTGCTCTAGAAGGTGGAACATGCCTTCTTCGACAGAAGTGGGTAGGGTGAGCCACCAGTCCCTGTTAAAGAACATGCTAAACACTGCCATAGGGAGACGAATTACAGTTTTCAATCAGAGAAGTCTGGGTTCAAAAACTGGGGCTTGGACAGATTCTCTTCATCTCTCTATTCCTTGCTTAACCTTTAAAAAAAAAACTGGAACACTCACGACATCTGCCTCTTATCTTATAGTCATTGTGAGAATAAATCAGTTCGTATATATGAAGTGTGTAACAGAGCTCTTAGTGTGTGTTTTAATAATAGCATCAGACAACATTAGCAATACGACTTTGGTTGTTGGCACTTTTTCCTAGAGGCAGGCAAGAAGGGTCATCCTAAAAGATGTCCTTTTGGGGAATGAGGATTGCTACACATCTTACTGGAGGATAAAATTGTTCCGGAAATCCACACATCCATCTTTGATTTCCTTTCAATAGCATGTAAAATGCAGCTGGTCACCAGGCAGAAGTGAGTGACACGTCTGCAGAACAGCTTCTCCTGGATTCGGCTGGCCTGGCCTGCTCGCCCATAAGGATGTAGCTGATGTGGCGTTTAAAGAGCGGGGAGTCCAGTTAAGCTTTTCCCTAAGGTTTCCATAGCCCGGATCTCCCTAGAGAGATTATGGAACTTCTGGTTAAGAGGTGGCGAGTACAGAGAAAACTCCGGCAGGGCAGCCTATCACACCAGGTAGACGCCGGGTTCGGTGCATTGGAAGGCTGTGCTTTTACTGCCACCTAGTGCTGATAACGAGCAACGCTCAGTCTAGGAAGGATGCTGGACATGGGTTTATCAACAGAAAACATCGTCAGGGAAAATCTCTCGTAAGATAAACGTCTTGGTGACATTCCTTAATTTAACTTACCACCCCCCAAAGCAGTTTGTGAAAATACAGATAGATTTAAGGGCGCCAGGCAAGGAGACTCGGCGTCTCTAATTCATAGCATAACCTTAGAAAAGCGATATAGGCTTCTGTTTTCTCTCAGAGCAAATGCAAGTTAATACCAAGGATGTGTGGCTGTGACTCAGGGGCAGCGCACTTAGCTAGCACGAACAAAGGCCGAGGTTCAACTCTCAGCAACTCAAAAACAAGCAAAACAAAAAACAGAGTCTGTATTTCCCAAGTTGGTTGTAAATTCCGCACCGGAAGCTACTTTTGATCTCCTAACATCCTGCGCCTCTAGCCCAGAATTCTCTGTCTTCCAAGCCTATGCCGTTTGCCTTTCTTTTTAATTAACTATCATATAAAATTCAATTCTTCATTTAATTTCTGAATTTCAGGAAAATACTCTTTATCCTTGGAGACTCTGGTCCCAGAATATGAGCTAGTTCCCCTGACCCATTTGTCCTGAGAACGTTCTCTGGGTGCTCAGAATTTGCTGCCTATTAGTCAGGGCGGTGTGGAGAGCAGGAAGGGTGAGTCCTGGATGAAAAGGCAGGTCACAGATAACCCAGTGGGCGGCCCAGAGTGCTGTGCGTTTCATCTGTGCCTGGGATCCCAGGACCTGCACCAGAACAGAAGTGTATGCCAGTGACACAGTGAGAGCCCACAGTAGCTCAATAATGAGAACAAGGAATGGAACTGTTGGGGAAGACTAGCAAACTCTGTCTAAGATGTTCAGTAGCGTGCACGTGCCCCTTTCCATGCTGCCTCACCCTAGTCCTTCATGTCCGTGCTCTTCTTCATGGAGTATTCAGCACCATTCTGGTGGTGCTGACCTTTGCTTTTGTTCCTTCCCCTCCTATGAGACCTGATGGTGATTCCTAACCCACTGTGATGTTGGAGACCACATATAGGCTGAAAGTTCTGTTTCATAGGCTGAAGTTCTGTTTCAGTAGCTGCAGAACAAGTGCAGGATAGAAACTCAGAAGATTTCATTCCAATCTCCAGGACTGTGTGATCCTGGGCACCCACGTATCATTATCACCCTCACTGGTGAAACGGGACTACAGTAAGAACTCCTAGTCAGAATTGTCGCTGGGATTCAAGTGAAGCAATGTTTGAGTCCTATACAAAGCAGAGTGCTCTGGACAGGGGTTGGTTCTTCTCTGGATTATTATTTCCTCATTTGGTACCTCTTCCATAGCTATTACAGTGATGAGCACTGGATGGTCACCGTACTTGAGATGCACCAGATGTGTCCTCACCATGCCACGTACACACAAGGTTTAAAGTGCTTAAATAATTGATGCATCCACCGATTATCCCTATTTGAAGACGATGTAGTCACAGCCTATGCAGTTTTGTGAGTCAGCAAAGAATAGTTTAATGGTTCAATGAGCCCCTCAAGGAGATACGTGTGCTTGAGATATGCCAAATAAGCAGCATGCAGCCTCTGCGGGGAGAGGAGAAGTCAGCCCACTCCTTGTGAAGACACAGCTTCCTGCAGAGCCAGATGTAGTTCGCATTTTCCTCTTGCTTGTTCCCAATAGCAGTGCTCAGGGGGGATAAACTTTACTTAACCTAATTAATTTTAATCACAGCTTTCAAATCTCATACTGTGAAAAGAATTACAAATTGGAATACATTAATAGAAGCCATAGTTTATGCTGCAAGCTAATCATGAAATGTGCATTTACATTTTCTGCATGAGTTTGCAATTACCATTAAAATAAAATTCTGCCATGTCCTTTTAAATTACCAAAATGCGAAGAGCAGATTGAGCCAGGGCCATTTTGGTGCTAAATTACTAGGTGAGCATCTACATTTCCAGGAATTAGATGGCTTCCTCAATTTGAGTCGCAGTGAGGAATGATTTCCAGTCATCTGCTTCAGGCGATTTCTGTTTTTAAATAATAATATTTTAAACTTATGGTACAAATGTCTCACCTGCTTTAACAAATAGTACTTTGAGTTTAGTACAGAGGAGAAATTTCATGTATGGAGATTATCCGTATGTGTACATAAGTACAGTACTTCCAATATATATGCGTGATTTTGCTTTTTACTGCCATCTAGATCTTTGCTTTACAGGTGTGTAAATGCCAGCTGCCTCCTCAGAGGATCTGAGGCAGCTGAGAAGAAATGCAGAGGGCATAATAATACAATTTTAATAAAAAATTAGTTCTCAAATTGGAATAGAATGGCAAGACACCTGCAGAGTAATATCCGAGCTTCGGAGCATACAGGGCTCAGCAGGTGTTTTTCCTTCTCTTATCCTCATTGTCCTCACAGGGATGGAGCCACGGAGGCAGCATAGGTGTGATGGGCTCCAGGCTCCAGGTGAAGATCCTGAGAGTTTTATGAGGAGCAGAATGGGTCTTTCATGTCCAGTCGAAACTCTTTCTGTAGGGAATCACACGGTCAGTGTTCAGAGTCATGCCTCGGAGGCTCCCTGGGCACGTTCCCAAGCTTCTATGTTCCCCTGCTCTTTAGTATTATTCTTACCCCTGCCACTGAGACTACTGGTCCATTTTTTGAGGACGCACCAGCCCGACTTCACAATTTCTATCTCTTTCCTACTCTCTTCCACCTTCCAGTTCCGGGTCTGTGGACCCAGTCACTCATTCAGAAGCTCTCTGCTGGCTCTCAAGGGCATAGACTCTTTCTGGGTGGCCTCAGGTGCTGGCAGGGACTAAACACACGCCTCCTCCCACAGCCTCTGCAGTTTGCCCTGAGTTGAAAGTGGTGAGTTTCTTCCCTCTCTCTCTCTCTCTCTCTCTCTCTCTCTCTCTCTCTCTGTGAATTAGGCTCGGTCCTGAAAGTGCAGTCCTGAAACAGCAGGATTGGCGTCACCTTAAAGCTTGTTAGGAATGAAGGATCTTGGGTCACTGAGTCGGAGTCTGCATTTTAACAAGACTGCCAGTGACACCTACAGACGTCAAGGCTTGAGAAGCCCAGGGTGAGGGGTCCTTAACCAACACTGCAGCAACCCTGCTACTGCTGCCCTCTAGGGGTCAGTGTCAGTGTCCTCAGATCCTCCAAATGGTAGTATATGTCAAGACACACATTAAAGGTACACTTACTTCTGCAGGAGTCAGGTTTTTCTTTTTCTTTTTTTTTTTAATTTTAGAGGTGTAAAATTTACCACAACAAAACAGAACAGAATGGGACATAAGAAAGCATAAATCTCAAAGCTAGACAACCAGAGATCTTCACTGTCATATTGTCTCGTTTTCTTCCAAATGGTTGTCCATATCTTTGCATATGGGGAGCTCATACTAAATAACATAGCCAATCTTTTCACAAGATGTGTAGTTCACTGGCTCCCACTTGCTAATGGGGGGGGCATGGGACAGGGGACGGGACGACATGAGATGTTTGATTCTCAGCCCGTGTGCCAGCAGGCTCACAGCTGCTCACTAGAGAGGGGAGGAGTTCCCAGGTCACTGCATGGTGCAGGTCCCGAGACGCCAGGGTCTCTCTCTTGTGGGCCTCCGAAGCCTGCCACAGTCACAGCCGCTCACCAGAGAAGGGGGGAGTTCCTTGTTCTCCCAGCACCCCAGGTCGCTGAAGTTTTTCTTTCTAGATAGCTAAAAGAAGCTTTGAGGGCTGGGGATTTAGCTCAGTGGCTTAAGCGCCTGCCTGGCAAGCATAAGGTCGTGAGTTTGATCCCCGGTACCGAAAAAAAAAAAAAGAAGCTTTGATCAACAAGACCCACGTGTACCATAGGACGCTACTTCCATGCTTTACCTTAGCTTGCCTATCCACATAAAGTCAGTAAAGTCCCCCAAACCATACCCATTCTGATCCTTTCTTGTGTCTTATGGAGATGCAGTCATATACACATGCATGTTTGCACACACATACACGCGTCCATATGCACATGTACACACAGGCCGTGTCTTTCTTCACACCTGAATCCAAGCGTCTGCCAGGGTGTCTTCTTTCTTGCTGTCTGAGGCTGTTAGTCATCCTTTACATTTCAGTGGAAGTGTTAGCTCAGTCACAGCTTTGCCTTGCTCACAGAAGAACCTGTAGAAATCAGCCATTTGTGGGCATTTCTGTCACCATGCTGCACTGCAACGTTCTGTGTACGATGCGTTCACCATTTAATGCTACACACAGCCAAGGGAAGTACTGTGTGTGGTCATGGAGTCATCTTTTAACTTTTCTTTAATCTCCAACACCTGGCACAATGTCAGGCACATTTCGGATGCCTAAAAAGGCTTAAGTAGAAAAAAGCCTAGCTTGTTATGATGGTTTTTCTTTTTATCCTTTGAAGTTTAATTAGAATGAAATAAAATTACTGCAGACTCAAAGCATTTGGGAAATTTCTGTAAAACCTTGCAACTCAAGTGGAAAAAACAGATCAAAGGGAAATTAGATGGCAATTTGTTAAAAAAAATACATATATATATATATATATATAGGCATTTTAATTAGAGAATATTCTCATGGAAAGGAGGAACTCCTGGGGAAATACTTGAGATGTCAGAGTATCCCTCCTCACATTTTTCCTCCAGCTATTATGGGACCTGCTGTGAAGCCTTTGTGAGGCAGCGCCCCTAGGACCAGCAAGATAAAGACACTCAGCAGGTACACCTCTCTGCTCTTGTAACAATTAAGCCTCTCTCCTCTCCTCACTCTGCAGAGGAGAAAGCTCAATTAGTGGGTGGATTTGGTGACTAAGAGACCCTAGAAGAGATAACTCACTCATTCCGAGCACTGGACATCACATGCAGAACTCAGGGTTTTGGCGCCTTTGTTGTGTCAGTTCCCACTTTAGTGCTTAATCCTTACAACAAACATCACACACTGCACCCAAAACCTTTCCATAAAGAGGCCCTTTGGAGTTGCCACTGTTTCCTAGACTGGGATGCCCCAGATGAATGAAACTTTCAAAACTAACTGTAGCAATGAATGTAGGATTGGCATCTTTTCTTCTTCTGAACTGAGAATGCTAAAAAAAAAAAATTAGAATTATGCTATCACACAAAACATTTTGCACCAAAAAATAAGAGATTGTTTCAGAAGAAAGTTTTTTTCTTACTTGTTAAATTTTAAGAAAAAGTTATCACATTGTAGTGATTTTTCTCATTTCACTGCAGATCAACAAAAAGCAGCAATAGTGTGGCCTCGTGTTTGGGAACTTCTCGCTCGGACGATCTTTAATTAGATCCATGGATCCTGCTGAAACTCAGAGCCCAGCTTGGTGTCACAGAAACACGAGTGAAGCCTTACCTGCTGGTGTTCCACATGCAGGGTGGTCACCTGCTCTTCCTCCTGTGACCCTGGAAAGATGTCCTGCCACTCATGACACTCTTCTGAGAGCACAGGAAGCATAATTAAAATTTTTATTACTAAAGTTTGGGGTTTGCTATCCAGGAATATGGGTGTATTATAATGTTCTTTTGGTAAAAGCAAGCAAGCAACAGAAAAAGCAAAAGCAAAACTTGGCCTCCCTGAACACGATGGCTACGTATGTTTTAGTTTAAAATTTTATTGGGTTAAAATACACATAAAGTTTAACTCTTTAATCATTTTTAAGTACACAGATCTGTAGCATTAATTACAATCACATTGTTGCACAACTATCACTATTATCCATTGCCTGAATTTTTCCATCTTTCTGAACTACAACTCGGTAGCCATCAAGTAATGACTCCCCAGTTCACCCCCTTCCAATCTCCAGTGACAACCATTCTACTTCCAGCCTCCTCTCAGAACCTCATTTAAGTGAAATCATGTAAAATTTGATCTCTGTGACTGCCTTGTTTCACTCAGCCTAATGTTTTACAGGATTATTTCTATTGTAGCATGTATCAGAATTTCATTTTTAAAGGCTGAATAATACTCAATCATATTTATATATCACCTGTTTATCTATTTATCCATCAGTAAACATTTATATATGCTTCTACCATTTGGCTGCCTGGGACATGGGCACACAAACGGTTGAGCTTGTGGATTTATATCCAGAAATAGAATAGCTAAATCATATTGGTCATTCTCTTAATATTTGAGGAACTGCCATGCTCCCATAGTGCTGTACCATTTCATATTTCTTACCAATAAAGCATTAGGAGTCTAATTTCTCCACATCCTCCCTAAAACTAATGCATATAATATATCTATCTATCATCTATCTATCTATCATATATATATCATATATCCTAACAGGTATGGAGTGGTTTATCATTATGATGTTTAAAATTATTTTGATGGCTAGTGATATTGAACATCTTTTCAAATGCTTATTGGCCATTATTATAATCTCTTTGGAGAAATACGTTTCCAAGTCCTTTCTCCATTTTTTGTCTGTGTGTTGATTTTCTTTTGAGATGGGATCTCACTGTGCTGTCCAGGCTTTTCTCAGATTCCTGGTCAGGAATCATCCCTGATTCAACCCCGACTCAACCCCCGAAGTAGCTGGGACCACAGGTGCGTGCTAGACTTCCTTTGTTTGATTTTAATCAGATTTTTTCTTAAAATATATAAAAAAGTAGAGTTATAGAAAAAAATGGCAGTTACCTCAGAGGAGATGAGGAATGGAAGACCATGAAAAGTTATTCCTTTTTGAGTGTTGCCTCATTTACTGGAGGTGGCCATATTGCACTAATTGAATAAAGAAAGCAAATCTAAGGAAACGATCAATAGGACGTTACTTTGCCTAAGTACCCCGAAATAGCTTATTCATGGTTTTGTAATAGTATAGTCAAAAATCAAACAGCCTTGAGCTGAAATCCACACAGATTTCACTGGTAAATTTTTCATGATGGAAAATAACTTCTTTTTCATTGTACTAGAGTCCCAAATCCTTGGCTTGCCCTTTCCTGCCTTCCCCACCACTCTTCTAGAAAGAGCTCAGACTAAAAGAAGGACTTGCCTCTCTTTGAAAAGACTATGTTTCCATGGCAACTGGCCTTCATCTTGAGAGTGGTAAACTAGAAAATTCTATTAAAGGCTTTTCCAGACAGTTGTTTTTGAAATGATGTCTAATATTAGCTGTTTGCTTCATTTACTTTTGCTGCCCAGTAATCTTTTGAATTTGGTGATTGTGTTTCTGTCCAATGTAGGAAGTAAACTGAAACACTATGAAGCTGATTATAATCAGTCTTTTTGGGCCCTTGGGGTACTGTTGTTAGGTCCTGTGGGAGGCCGTCATGGTGTCACCCAGTAGGTGACCACTGGGTCTCCATGCACCAGCCCCCCTGCTGCCCTGACCCTGTGGCACCCGCACACAGAACTGGGCTGCTTGCAGATGTCTTGTGAGGTCCACTGGAAAGGACACAGAACTAGCTCTGTTGTCAAAAATGACTTCCATTGTTAATGGATTTCAGATCTTATGCATGAGATTCTACTTTGGTATGTGGAATCGATTATGCCCCTGCTGTGAAGACAAGTGTAGTTCCAATAGGTGAGAATCAAGCAAGTAACCAAATTACCTGAAACTGATGATTTGAATTTTTTAAATAGCATCCATGCTTGCAAAGCTGCATTTATTGGGTCTTGGAATAGAAGGTTTGAGGGCTTTTACTGACCAGCATGATTGATGCATGAAACCTTTATGATTTCAGATCTCTTCAGATCCTCAACAAGTGACATTTAAGCCACAGCTTATGATACAGAAAATATCTCAAAAGCATCTTTTCTATTCAGATAGTTTAGCTATTTTATTCCTCTTGAAAACAACTTCATCTGATTATATGGAAAAATAACTTCTATTTTTAAAAGCTAATTGCTAATCAATAATTTCCTACAACTCTTGAATAGAATTCCTAGGTAAAATATTAATATTTAAAAATAATATTTAAATTGGGTGATCAGAAAGTTCTGGAAATGGATGGCGGTTAATGATGGTTTTACAGTGTGAATATATACAATGCTAGTGACTGGACACTTAAAATGATTAACCTGGTAAATTTTATGTTATGTATGTTTTACCAGAATAAAAATAAGTCAGAGTTTTCTAAATATAAAATATAAAATTGTTTGCAATTTGCAGGAAAATTGTATTAAACAAAATATAACTATATGAGAGTCGTAGGCTCTTAGTTTGTAATTATTAATATTATTTATGGTACTGGGGATTGAGCCCAAAACCTCCACACTGAGCTACAACATCAACATTTAAAAAATATTTTAAAATTTTGAGCCAAGTTCTTTCTAAGTCACAAAGTTACCCAGCCTGCACTGGAATTTGCCATGCTCCTGTCTCAGCCTCCCAGAGTGCTGGGATTATATGTGTGTACTTGTGTACCACCATGCCTGCTTCTCAGCTTTTTAAGTGATGATTTTCTTTCTCCTTAAACTTAGACCTGCTGCCCCAACCGCTCCCAGTTTCAGTTTCCTTCTTCACTTTCAGGTCTGAAGTCATTTGGATGTATGTTTCTCTTTTCCCATGAGAAAAACTAACTGAAGGACTTTATACCAGAAACAATTGGACCACTTCGGTGTTCTGAGACTCACTCTTACCTAACTCTGTGGGAATGGATGACAGGAAAGTAGAGCAGGGATGCAGACAGGTCACAATCGCAGCAAGTCAAGTGAAAGTCAGTGTGACCTGGACCATAGCTCCTTGGGGCTTAGACTATGCTCTCCACAGGGGACATACAAGGCATACCAGGACCTGGCCGTCTCCACTCCCCTGACCTTCCTCATCCCCTGCCCACTTTGACTCCAGCGCTGCAGCAGGAAGATCATTGGTCCTGTGAGTTCAGAGTGAGAATTTGTGCTTCTGGCCTTTAAATGTTTTGCCTTCTCTTCTGGAGTGTTTCCTTGCAATACACACCTGCCCTACTGTCTTCAATCTTTAGTGTTCAGCTAAGGCATCAGATTTGCTAGATGTTGTTCATGCCCAGGCTCAGATAGAGCTTGTCTTCAGTTTGAGCGGCATTCTTGATGACACCCATCACATTGGTTAGCCATCGTCTTCTCTATCTGTGTGGCTTTTCCCATGAGCTCATGAGTTCCTTAAGGCAGCAACTTACTTGTCCTGGTGTCCTGCATATATATATATATATATATATATATATATATATATATATATATAATGAATTCCTTTAAAAGAAATGAGTCTCACTACACAGCAACGCTCCTTGGTTTTCTGTTGAGTTGTCCGTTGACATCTTTTTTCCTTTCCTTTCCTCAGATACTGCCTGTTGCCCTGTCCCACTTTTTAGAATATTTCCATTTAATTCTACACATTTCTCAATTGGGAATAAATCTGTCCCCCCTTTTCCTTTTGTAAAAAACATGAAATGTACAAGGTAAAAAGTGCTTCTTAGCAGGTGATTTACTTCCTTTTTCATGGCCATATTTCTAATTTTTTAAACCTTAAAACACTCAGTTCGTGAATAACTGGAATTTTTACTGCTGTGGCGTGTGTCTAATTGTATCATGCGGGTATAGGTGGGCTTCTAAGAAGTGGCTGAATCAAGAGTGTGTGACAGCTGGACTAGTCCATTGATCGGTTTAGCATAGTTCTGGTTGTGGATATGGAAAGATCCACCCAGGGTTTTGGTGGCCACAAACCAAAGGATTGTAGCCTGGACAAGATAGAGGAAAGGAAGACTCCCGCCATGCTGCTTCCTGTCTGCTATCATGTGCTCTGTTTCTCCTCTGCCATGCCCCTTTGCCCTGTCACCCTGCCTTGGAGCCAGCTGACTACAAACAAAGATAAAATAAAACATTCTTCCTTTAACTTTGGGTGTCAGTTATTTTGTTCCAGCATCAAGAAAATAACCTAGACAAACATTGAAATTCTCTTGCACATCTAATGCTTAAACTACAAGTGCTAGTTAACATCTTTATTCTTTTAGGGAATAAAAGCCAATTAAAAACATAGTACATGTCTCTTAGGACTTTATATGTTTTCTCTAAACATTCACCTATTACCTCCCCTGAAATAATATTAAAATTTCAGCATAATGCTGAATACAGAGCTGAGCTGCCTGCTTTGATACCATCTCTGCCATTAACCAGATAAATAAACTTAGGACAATGATATCACCTCCTTGTGCCTCTGTGTTATAAGAAAGAAAAAGTAGTATCTTTACTTCATCCACCCCAGACTTCATGCCTGGGACCTCAATAATGAAAGACATGAACAAGAACTATGTTCACTAATTTATTTAACATTAGTTGGCACAGAATCCTTCAGAAATGAAGACCTGAAGGAAAAGGTATATTGTTATGGACCGTTGCTTAGAAGTATGATTGGAAAACAAAAGCTATGATCTAATGGAACTGGACTGGGGGATGTAGGGCTGTTTGTTCAGATACTTATCTTGTTTCTGGTCTCAATTCTTTCGTTCAGGTGTAGGGAAGGCTGTTTTGGAATGAGGGTCCTAGGATCTGCATTGGTGGGAAGTTCAGCTAGGTTTTATACTTACTGCAGAAGAGAAGGGAAATGGAAGTTTAGACAGTGATCTTTCCCATTTTGTGGTTTTTACATTTTCCTTCAGCTTAAAATACACTGTGTGCCAAGATGCTCTATTTTAGGGTAGTGTGTTCTGAGTTTGCTAAGTATCCTCATTTGTAAACTGAGATAAAAATGGCATCTACTCCAGAAAGTTTCTGAGATTAGTGAACAGCTAATAATTGTACCAATAGTGACCTTCTGAGGAAGGAAAGACATAATTGTATGGATGATGGCAGCTTGGCTTCTTGCCAGCAATGCCCTCCTGTCCCTTCTTAAGCAGAGGGAAGACAAGCAGGGCCCGTGTTTTGCTCATGGTTATGCCATTGATCAGAGTAATAAAAATATTCTCTTGGATCCTTAGTCTGCTTGAAAAAAATCACCTACCAAAAACAAAAAATCAACTTCCTTCACATTATAACTTTATCTTAGTTTTTGTATCAAGTAAGTCTTTAAGTGACATGAAAAAGTTGAAGTCTGAGATAGTTTAGAAAGGACTAGAAATGGAAAATATTCCCTCAGGAATTTCTTTCTTTCTTTCTTTCTTTCTTTCTTTCTTTCTTTCTTTCTCTTTCTTTCTTTCTTTCTTTCTTTCTTTCTTTCTTTCTTTCTTTCAGCTAAGGAAAAATTAAATAGAAGAGCCAGTTTTGACCTTACTAACTTTCTGATCAGCCTATAGGTTATTGAACATTTATTTCCTTCTCACTTCAAAAAGTAGAAGCAGTTCAATATGATGGATAATGTAATGAAGTATTTAATGGAAATTAGAAACAAAAAAGGAATGAATTGTCCTAGAAATCACCTGTTGGATCATGTGACATTGCTCAGGGAGCAGCATGAGAAGTCGGACTGGGGCAGGCAGAGGCTTGGGGAGGCAAGGCCAGCAACTCAGCAGAGGGCCAGGATAATAATTCAGCAAGGCAGGCAGAGCCTGGTGTCCAGAGAGCAAGGTTACCAGCAGAAGGTAATGGTCTGATCATTCACACAGCATCCAACCTTGGAAGTGTCCAGAAGAAGGTGGCAGAGTCTCATAACCTGGATGAGAGGGTCATCTGGGAATAGACAGTATTTAGTTATCCAGACCAGCAGAGAATTGTCCAGCACAAAAATCAGAGTCAGCTTCACACAGGGTCTCTAGTACAGGGATGCAGCACACAAGAGTCCAGATTCTGAGCCATGCAGAATGGGAAGAGAATCAAGAAGCCAAACCATGCCTTCCTATGGTAGCCCTGGGAAACGAGAAGAGAATCAACATCCCCCCACCCCCAAGCAACTGGTTGATTCAGAGGAACTCAGGCTGAGATGATAGCAACTGAAGTAAAAAACAATAACAACAACAACAAAAACGTCATGCTTGTATCATTTGATTGACTTTGCAGGTCTAAAACTGGTTGTCTGAGCATCTATTTGGAGGACAATGATAGCAACTGTGGGGGATTTCTTTCTGTCTTATTTTTGAAATCCAGTGTTTTGTTCCATTTTACTGTTTTGTTTTATTCTTATATCTGGTAACCTGAGCAGCTATTTTGAAGATAACAATATGCAATATAACAACTATTGTTAAATTCCTATCATTATGTTTTTCTTATCTTTTTTATTTTAAAGAGAATAAAACAAAACAAAACAAAACAGAACAAAGCAAATTAGAATAGAACAATGCAAGCAACACAAGACTTCAAAACAAGACAACAGGAAATCAACAGTGGCTACCATAATGTCTCTTGTTTTCTTTGAAATAGTTGTCCATATCTTCACATACAACAATAGCAAACATAACAAAATAGTATAAAACCAATCAAAAGAATGAAATCATTACAGGACTTCAATACCAGATAATAGGAAGTGAACAATGGTTTATATAATGTCTTATTTTCTTCAAAACAGTTGTCCATACTATCACACATAATAAAATCAAACAAAACACAACAGAATAAAACTGATTAAACAAATGAATGAAAACATTATAGGGCTTCAAAACAAGATAATAGGAAACCAACCATGAATTCTATAATACATGCCATTATGTTTAAAATAGCTGCCCATATTATCAGACACAGTAAAATCTAACAAAACAAGACAGAACAAAACCAAAGCTAACAAAATTGTGAAAACAATACAAGAGTTTAAGCCAGACAGTAAGAAATTAACAGTGTCACTACCTTCTCCTCCCAGGTGTTTCCTCCCCTATCACTTTTATAATATACATTGTGCTTTTTTGATCCCTTAAACTCCTTCTTTTTTTTTATGCTAGGATTCACCCATAGCGTTCAAACTGTTTCACCCATGAACATGATCTCCAGTTGCATCCACTTACCTACAAGAACCTCAAGATTATTCTACTTTATAGTTGGGTAGTTTTCCATGGTACAAAAATACCATATCTTTCTTATTGTGGTTGATGGGCAAATTACCCTTGTTTTTTTTTTCTGATCTCCTGTTGTAGGGAACAATTGTTTTCTCTCCTTTGATTTTCATTCTATAAATTTCCTTTCAAGTTAAATGTGTTTCTTTTTTTTAAAAGTTTTTAAATTAATTTGAAAGTAGTAAAATACAACAGAACAGGTTGGAATAAAGCCAATTGAGACAGTGTAGTGAAATTGGTACAGAACTTCACAGCGGGTTACCGGGATAACAGTAATAGGTACCATAGTATATCTCGTTATCTTCACAATAGTTGTTCTTTCAATCAGGTATAGCAAAATCAAAAGAAATACAGAATATTATAGAACTTATCAAAACAGAATATTGAATAGAGCAATACCATTAATCAGGACAAAGCAAAACAGTGATAAAAATATTCACCTTCAAAGAGATGGTAGAAGGAAATCCCCCTTATTTGCTATATTACATATGGTCAGCCTTCCAAGAGATGCTCAGATCTCTGGCTACCATTTGCTAAGGTGGCGGGGATGGGTTGTTTGATTCTCAGCCCGCAGGCCAGTAGATTCACATCCACTTATCAGGGCAGCTGGCTACTTGGTTGTTTTCCCAGTGCCCTAAGTTCCAACATGGCATGGATCTCAGGAGACGCTGCTGCTTCTCGCCCTGGGGTGGCTGAAGCTTGCCAGACCACAGCCACTTACCAGGGCAGCTTGCTGCTTTCTCCATTTCCCAGCGCCCTAAGTTCCCCTATCATCATGTTTTGAAAACCTACATTGCTATGGTTTTTTGTTGTTGCTGTTGTTTTGCTTTTGTTGCTGTTTTTTCTTTGTTTGTTTATTGATTTTTCTGGGTTTTTTTCCTCTTTAAAATAAAATTTAAAAAAAATACTCATTCATATTCCACAGTAGGCCTCAGTGGGATCAGGGCCAACAATGGGTAAGATCAGAATAGGGCTTCAACCCTAAAGGACTGTGCCCTATTAGGGCAAAAGTTAACAGCCAAATGAGTAAAAGAGGGAGCCTGCTATTAAATCCCAAGTGACCCTCATCTCACATAGGTAGATGAGCTAAATCAGACATAGAGGCAATCTTGGCAGGGGCCTGTTAGTAGGGAAAAGTTCTCTCTGACTTCTGGCATCAACTGGATCTGTTTTCAGCTGCAAATGAGTAAAAATTTGAGTCACTATGACCTTGCACTGGAACATTCATCATTTTCTTGGTAGTCTGCAGTGATGCTCAGAGTTGGTGGTGCAGCTCATCAAGATCATTTGCATCTTCTGCTCCACCAGCTGGATGTGGGCTCTTTGTCACCTTCAAATATTATGGTTCTAGGCAATAGGTTCTCATCCTATATCCTAAGCAGGAAGGACAGGTAGGAGTTAAAGTTTACTTCTTCCAACCCTCTGTGTTTCTATAAGGAGAGTATTATGGTTTAGATACACTATAAAATTTTGCCCAAAAGTCTCATGTGTTTGGAGATGGGGACTGGTCAGAGGAGTGGGTCCATAGGAGGCATGACCTGGAAGGATATATTCTTGTTCCCAGCTCCTGATTACTGTCTCCATGTCCTAACATATTGTCATGGTGTAAGTATGTTTCCTCCACCATGCTCTCCTGCCTTGGAGACAACAAACCATGAATTGAATTATCTGAAAAATAAACCAAAATAAATCACTCCTTCTTTAAATTTTAGGTGTCCAATATTTTGTCCCAGTGACAGGAAAGAACTAGTTAGAAAATTGGTACCAAAGGCAGAGGGAGTTATTGCTGTGATTGTGCTTGAATGAGGAGCTAGAGGCTTTGAAACTGGTTTGCAGGAAGAGTTTGGAAAATTTGGAGATGCAGGCTAGAGATGCCCTAGACAACTGTGACCAGTGCATAATGGGCAATAATTGTCTGAGTTCAGAAGGTCAGAATACTGATAGAAATACAGACAGTAAAGTCTACACTCATCAGGTTTCAATTGGGAACAAAGACTACATGGGGAAGTGGATTAGAAGCTATGCATGTTTTATTCTGGTAAAAGATTCATCTACATTTTGTTCATGTTCCATGACTTTCTGTGAATCTGCATTTAAAGGTGGTAGACTAATAAATCTGGTGGAAGGAATTTCAAGGCAGCCCAGTGTTCAGCCTGTGGCATGAGCAGTGATGGCTGCTTTTAGCCAGTTTTATTGGCTGAGCTGAATGATTTTAAAGATTTGGAGCTTGGCCAGAAAATAAGCACCTGTAAAGTTGGGACCAAAGGACAGCATGATTTCTGAAAAATTTTGTATTAAAAGAAGCAAAGTATCTCTCATTAATACAATAGGAATGATGTTTTGAAGGCATCTCAGGGAGTGACCAAACTTCACCCATTGCAAGCTCAAGGGTATAAAAGGGTATACTCTTCTGAAAGATCTTGTTTTGAGAAGAGTCCTATGGTGCCCTGATCATTTAGAGATGCCTAAAGAAGTGTATCCTTGAGTTGAGTCATTCAGACGCTCAGAGGCTGCTGCAGCCATGATCCAAGAAGGCCTAGAAACTGCCCAAGTTGGCTAAAGACCTTGGCGTCATCTACATGGTGCTGCTTTTTAGGCATATAGAATACAAGAGAGGTTACAGAGGCTTCCACCAGGACTTCAGGAGAAGGCCCAAAAGATTAGGCAAAAATGTCATGTGTACATTCCCTTCCAGGGGTCTAGTAGAGGGTAACATATGAAGCCGAAGATGAAGTGGAGACTCCATGAAGTTGGAGATGTCAAGAACATGGAACATCATCTGAGGAAAGCCACAATCAGTGAGCAAAGCCAGCTCCAGGGAAATGCCATGTGGGCTTCAATTGGCAAGGACACAGACACAGAGCTGTTTAAGTCCTTTGGAGTCACTTCTTACCAAACCTGCTCTAAGTGACTGACATGCAGTGACAGGATTTAACGTTTGTTCTTCCTTTGTTTCCATTCTTTTCTGTCCTCACCTTCTCCCCATTTTGAATGAGAATGTTTATCCTGTGCCAATGTATGTTGGAACAGTTACAGGGAATCACATATAAGAGTTTGAGTTTTATTCTTTGGATATTTAATCAATGCTGAAACTGTTAAGTGGTGACTCTTAGAGATGGAATAAATATATTTTGCATAATGAAATGAACAAAACCCTTTGGGACCCAAGGGCTGACCTACAATGTCCACCCAAAAAAATCTGTGTTTGATGGTGGAAACTGGGGGTAGGGGAAGATTTCTTGGAGTGTGACCCAGAAGGGTGTATTCCTGTTTGGGGTTTCTCCCTTCTCTCTTTGTTTTTTGGCTGACATAGGTCCAACAACCTTCCTCTGCCATGTCCTTCTGCCTTGTCATTTCTGCCTTGGAGTCAACAAACTATGGACTGAAACTATGGGCCAAAATAAGTCTCCCCTCCTTTAAGTTGTTGGTGTCAAGTATTTTGTCCCAGTGATGGGAAGGTGAATAATGTAGAAACTTTATCAGAAGAATCCCAGAAGCCTGTCTCACAGGACTCACTGGCCAGATGTGGCTCACTTAGCCACTGGGAACAATAGTAGGAGCTGGAAATACAAATCCTGTGTTTTGACTTTCCATTAATGGAGGTAGCAAGGAAAAAGAGTGATGAACAAAGTAGTTGACTAAGCATTTTCTTCATTCTCCTTTTCCTCTTCCTATTCCTTTGGCAGAATACAACACTGCATAGTTATCTTAGGAAAGGATGATGATTTCCACATGTATTTATTGCTCACCTCTTTTTCTGAAAATGATTTCAGTTGTGGTAAGTCTTGGCATCACCATGTGGGTCACAAAATGAGTTGGGGAATCAGGGACTGGACAAATGGTAGTCTAAGAGGCCAATTCCCTACACTTTCTATTTTGGAAAATTGCCAACTCCAAGAAGAGTTAATTTTAGGTCATTGAATTCTTTACTTAATTACTTCTTTTTCCCCTCACCCTAATACTTGCCTTACATGAAAGGCCCAAGACTAAGGTAGAAAAAAAAAAAGTAACCATAGGGCAGTAAGAATTTCTTCATATGTCAGTAGAGTTGACCAAGTGTGAGATGGTTACCAGTGACAGTCCTGGAAAGAGCACTGGCTGACCATACCTCCATTGACAAGTTGGAGCACAGGCTGGGAAGGACGCGGAGGCCACATCCTCCAAGGTGAGAAGCCAGGCTAATTGTGTATAGTGTTCACAACTGGGCTGGATCTGAAATCACTGGCGCTAAGTCCAGTAGTCTGCTTGAACCCCTGCCCTCTGCCTACACCCAGCACAACTCAGTGGTCTGTTTGCTTTCGCCACCTAACAATGTGACCAGGCATATGCCTTGGCCAGGACAACTGCCACAACCTGAGTGTAATGACAAAGGTGTCTCTGGACCAGGGGGTACCTCGCGAGCCCATGGGCCATAAAGACAGGCAGAGAGAGGGGTGACATGGAGTGCACAAAGGAGCATGTGAACTGGGGCTGCTAGAGTGACGACAGACCTGGGGTAGCAGCCTTGGACTGAACATTGCCAGCAGGGAAAGGAGGGTAGGGTTCAGAATTCACACACAAAACCTGAGTGTGCAAACAAAATAGGCCCAGAAATGACTCAATATCCCTTCTCCCTAACTGTTTTTTTTGGAACTCATCTCTCTCTCCTCTCTCTGTATGTGTGTGTGTGTGTGTGTGTGTGTGTGTGTGTCCCTGCCTCTCTTGTCCTCCACCTTTTTCCTTTATTTTGCTTTTTTCTTTCTTTTTTGGTACCGAGAATTAAACTCAAGACCTTGTACTTCTCAGGTGCTGTGCCACTAAGCTATATCCCCAGCCCCTTTGCTCTTTTATTTTTTCTCGTTTGTTATTTTCTGTTACTCTTATCTAATCCTATTAATTTTTCTACTCCTTAATAGGATCCTTTATCTCACTAACCTCTCCCCATTTTTCTTTTATTTTTCAAATTTTACTTCTTTTACTTTCTCATTCTCTACTTTCATCTGCTAGAATTACTATAAAGCTTTATTAATCTTTAAATATTTTGTTAACACTGTGCTGTTATTGTTAAATTCTTTTCTATTGTTGGTGGCATTATAGTTGTTGCATCTAGCCAATTTTTACTCTATGTTTACATTTGGTTAGTTTTTGTGTCTATATTAGAGTTTTTGTATCTATATTAGTTTTTGTGTTTAAGATTTTTTTCCTGTACAGTTTAGTGTGGTACAGTGGTAGCTTTTATTGGTTATGACATGGCAATATACAGTTTGTCTTTTACTCTATTATTGTTCCTGATTATATTGGTGTTCCCAGGGTGGCATAGTTATTGCTATTAATTGGTTTTTACTCTGTGCCAATATTAGATTTGTCTGCATGATTCCTGGAGAACTGGATGTTGGACCAATTCTATTGAATACTTCTATCCCAAATTAACAAAGGTGGTTGAATCTTGGAACAGAAATAAAAGCCTACAATTAGCTATGCTGTATATATCACTTAAAAGACATTAAAGAGATCTCCATATATATATATATATATATATATATATTTTTTTTTTTTTTTTTTTTTTTTTTTTTGAGACAGGGTCTCACTATGTAGTTCAGGCTGGCCTTGAATTCACTATGTAGCATAGGCTGGACTTGAACTCATGGTACTACTCCTGCCTCTGCCTCCTGAGTGCTGGAATTACAGGCATGTACCAAAGAGATCTCCATACTGCCAACAAAACCCACTGTAATCAACCTGAAAACCTCTGCACATAAAACAAAACAAAAGAAGAACAATAGCAACATGAGAAGACAAGGCAATAAAATAGCTTCAAAAATTTCCAACTCCTCCAAAGCTGAGCCATGAGGCATCAGTGGGGAAGAAATCAAAAGCCCAAACACTGAATTACAGGAAATAATAAAAGAGACAAAATACAGAATAAGTTATATCAAATATGATATAACTAAACAGATAATGACTTAATTAAATGATCAGTGAGCTTATTACAAGACACTAATAAAAAGCTAGTTGAGTTAACAAAAGAATAGAAAACATGAATGGCCTGTTTAAGAAGAATTAGAGGCCATGAAAAGAAACTCAGGAAATAAAGAATTCTACTGAAAGTATGGGCTGCAGAAATGACCAAATTAAAGACAGAGTGTCAGAACTAGAAGAGAAGGTTGAAACAGGCAACAATATACTCAGAGATGCCTTACAAGCAACAAGAGATCATGGGAAATAGATCCAATAGCTGCTACATGACACAAAGAAGACCAATATCAGATAAACTGCAATTAATGAAAAAGTGGAAGACAGCACAAGTGGCATTAAAAACACTGTTTACAGAAATAATAGCAGAAAACTCTCCAAATATAAGGAAAGAAATTAACATATACATAGGCAAGGCATATAGAACCTTAAATAACCATAGTCAGAAACCACAATACATCACAGTCAAAAATCTCAGAAGTCCAACACAAGGACAGAATCTCAAAAATGATCAAAGAAAAGCAACAAATCACTAATAAATGTCAGTCCATTAGAATTAAAGCACACATCTCAACACAAACTTTAAAGCACAAGAGAGCTTGGACTGAAGCCCTAAAGAAAACAACTTCTAACTCAGACTGATATATTCTGCAAAACTATCTTTCAAAATTGATAGAGAAACAAAGTCTTTCTATGACAAAGAGCATTTTAAGAAATTCATGACCACGAAATCAATGATCCAAAAATTTCTAAAGGATGTCCCAGAAAGAGACATTGAAAGCAATGATGTTAAAATATCTAAAAGAATGAATATACTAGGCCAGTGAGCAAGGAATAGAAGGGAGGGGGAACAGGAATAGGAAAATAATGCAATAATAGGAACAAGTCAACAGCTTTCAGTAATAACTCTCATTGTGAAGGGTCTCAATCCACACAATTGCCTTATGGAACCAAAAAACAAAACCCAATGCACACTGAAATGGTTGCAAACTGAATTAAATTTCCACATGGCATCAACACTAAACCTACCCATTCAATTTGATTTGGCTTGTGACCAATTCAGGTTGCAACTAGAATTGTGGAAAGAATTATGTTACTGGACAGAAGTACCACTGTACATTCTTGACTAACCATTGGTCACAGAAAAAAAATAAAAGAAGAAATTAAACAGTTCCCAGGATAAAATGATAATACCAGTTCCAGAACCTGTGGGATAGCAGTCCTGAGAGAGGGGACTATAGCTGTGAATGCCCACACCAGAAAGAGTGAACCCAAATAAATAACCTATCAATGCACCACAAGGTTGTAGAAAAACAAGAGCAATCCAAATCCACAGCTTGTACAAAGAAGGAAATTATCCTTGGCCAATCAAATGGGTGACCAAAGCATGAAAAAGAAAGACATGAAATTTAGAAATTCATGTATTTAGAATGCATTTCAAGAACACAGCAAAGGGCAAAGGGAAGTCACAGGGTGACAGTCTGGCTGACCCAGATAACACCCAACCTGTACTAGAATCAGGATTGCACTGGGTAGCTGGGGCATGGTGTCTCCAGGAGAGAAACAGGTCTGGCAGGGAGTCTGGAACTGTCTGACAATCTGAAAAATTATCGATAGGGGTAAAGTGGTAAATCTGTTGGGTCTTGCTTCAGCTGATGAGTATGCATGCAAATGAAGAAGATACAATTTTAAGATAAAGGCCATATAATTACTATCACATAATTATCAGCTTTATCCACCTGAGATTGTATGACAAAATGTTGGGGGTTTGAAAAACAACGGAAATTTGTTTTTCACGGTTCTAGCAGGGTCAGCTTCTGGTGAGTGCACACGTCTGGTTCATAGCTGCTGTCTTCTCACTGTGTTCTCACAAGACAAGAGGGAACTCTCTCAGGTCTCTCTTTATAAGGGACCGATCCCATTCTTGAGGGCTCCACTCTCATGACCTAAATCAACTCTCAAGTGTCACATCTCCTAAAACTATTATCTCGAAGGTTAAGATTTCTACACATGGACTTCGAGATGACAGAATCATTCAAACATAGCAAATATAGTATGTACATTACTGAGAGTAATAGTGACATTATAATCATAATGCTATATTATGATATGATTTAAAATTGTGCTCTATCATGGGATAAAATGAGAAAGGAAATGGGAGAGATGTGTGTAATTTAGCCAAATCTTCCATTACAATAGACAAAAATTAAGAAACAGCTGTATAAGCATAGTATTTACAAATATGGGATAGATAGAAGTATCTTGAGAGCTGTGGATGCGGCAGCAGCAGCTCATTTTGTACAAAGCAACTTTGATTTTAAAAGCAAGCATACAAATTACCTTAAAAATTAAAATTCAAATAAAATTATATTAAAATTTAAAATTCAAGCTGGGTGTGATGGCATGTGCCTATAACCCTAGCACTTGGAGGCTGAGGCAGGAGGATTGCTGTGGGTTTGAGGTCAGCCTGGGCTACGCAGAGTTTAAGGCAGCCTGAATTATATAGCAAGACCCTGCCTCAAAAACAAAACAAAGAAACAATAAAAAAGTCAAGCTGGTTGTGGTGGTTCCTGTAATTTTAGCACTCTGGGAGGCTAAGGCTGGAAGATTGTAAGTATAAATTCAACCTGGACTTAGCAAGTGACTCTGTCTCAAAATAAAAAAAACTTAGAAGGGCTAGAGATGTAGCTGAATGTGAAGGCTCTGGGTTTTGTTGCCGGTACCAGAAAAACAATTAAAATTAATCTTTAGAACATAGCAGAAGGCAAACTGATTTTCTTGCTGAGGTGTATTCCGCTTCTCGACTATGAGGCTTCCCCAGCCTGTGGCCCGACCCCTGTGGATGTGATATGAAATCATAACCCTTAATGAGCTGACCCAGCAGGCAGAAGTGGAGGAGCCCGTCAGCGTTTCAGCACTAGCTTTGGCCTCTTGTTAAACAGAGCCCAGTTCTGAAGAGTCTTAATTAAAATCAAATTGGGAATAAAGAAGGGGAGGAGGGGTGGGGAAGGGAGATGAAAACCCGGCCCTCTTACAGCGTGTCTTGTCACACATTATTGCTTACATGGCAATGATCAGCCCTGCTTGGCTACCATGGGGGTAATTACCATATGTAAATGTGAAACTCAGGATTACAAAGGGTCCTGGAGCATTCAAAGTGATTAGCGTACAACGTAATCTTCAGGGATTAGTATTTACGCCAAATTAACAGAGACTATCCTGTGAATGACCCATTTGGTCATAGTGTACATTTATGCTCTTAAACAAATAATCACTACAATTTGCAGTGATTAAATT
Source organism: Dolichotis patagonum (assembly GCA_004027295.1). Classification (NCBI taxonomy): domain Eukaryota; kingdom Metazoa; phylum Chordata; class Mammalia; order Rodentia; family Caviidae; genus Dolichotis; species Dolichotis patagonum. The sequence continues at coordinate 6,750 of PVJX010008979.1, read as the reverse complement.
CAATTTCTACATATGTTCAGAAGCAGCAGTTTCTCTCAGTGCCTCTCAGCAAGACTGAGAGTGGGCCCGTGCTGAACCCCGGATTGCACCCTGCAGTTTCATCCAAGAGGTGTCTCATTTTGTTTATCTTGCGAACTTACCCCTGGTTCTCAGCTACAGTGCCTTGTCACAAGGACCTTCCTTACTGTCCCAAGAACTCCAGGGGCATCTGATCTTTCCATTTGTCCATATGATAGTCATTGATTCTAAGCCACGTGAATATTTACAAAAGGATTTCAAAACATTTATGCTGCCATTATGTGAGAGACTTTAAATTCTTTTCTGAAAAGACTCAACAAATCTGTATTAATTTTATTTCCTATCCCCAGTACCTTGCTGTATTCTTATCACTGTATATATGACAGAGGAAATGAATGAGCCCAAGTAGAGAATGAAGGCAGCATTAACAATTCTAGGGGATCACAGGCATTTATCATTGGATCCAGGCCTCCCCTCTTTGTTTCCCGATTGAGGAGACTGGGGCTCAGCCTGTGAAACATCAAACCAGAAGGTGGTGACCCGCAAGGCCCAGAATGTTCTGCTTCCTTGGTCTGTGCTGTCAGCTATGATCCTGTTTTTAGATTTAAAATGACAACAAAAACAAAATCAAAATCAAAAAACAAAACTCATTTGATGACTGCAGGTGCTTCCCTGTACGCTGGTGCAATTTTATGCGTGCTGATGCAAGACAAAGCAGACGTATACTTGTTAGTTGCTATGTCTCTCTTGAAATCACAAATAAAGACTGGAGATTGTGTTGTGTCAGTCAATAATCTCTTGTCTCCATAACTATGGCTCTTTTCTTTTTCACTTCCTCTTTTTCTACACATCACACACACACACACATTCACATGCATCCCAAAATAAATCAATGCTGACTTTTTTTAACCAGGAAAAAGAGAATATCCACATGCTCTCAAACGTAGCCTAAAGAAGACAGTCTTGTCAAGTAAGATGGTCACTCTTTATTGGAAACTTAACAGTCAGAATGAGAATAAGAAAACACTGTAGTAAAGAAAATCTTTTTTTTTTTTTTTTTTTTGGTCTCTTTTGAGACACAATTTCACTATGCAGTTCAGCCTGGCCTTAAACTCACTTTGTGGCCCAGGCTGGCCTCAAACTTACAGTGACCCTCCTGCCTCAACCTCCTGAGTGCTGAGATTATAAGTGTGCACCACCACCTCCAGCTCAAGAAAATCTTTTAAATAACACCTACCTACTTTGAAATTCCATTATTATTATTATTATTATTATTATTTTGTAATAGAGATTGAACCCTGGGCCTTCACACTGAGCTACTGAGCTACATCCTTTCTAAAAATTTCTAAAAATTTTGAGACAGAGTCTTGCTAAGTTGCCTACATTGGGCTCAAAGCCTGTGTGTGATCTTCCTACCTCAGTCTCCCAGGGTTCTGGGATTATAATCATGTGCCACCACTTCTGGCTCAAGGCTTTTTACAGGCATTAAAATAAGACATCCCCACCAATCCCGGTATGGACAAAGTATTATTTCACTGCAGGAAACTTTGACTAACTTCACTCTTGCTTATTCATGAAGTCTGCTAAAATACAGCTTGCCTGCATACATTGCAGTTCAGCCCAACCATGTCCGCACTTGTTGCTGTGACAGGTTGTTATTTACAGAGAATGGAAGATTGCTCAGATCCCAAATGAAGCTTGAAAGAACAGTGATAAGCATAACACTTAAACATTCCAGGCAGAAAAGCTGGCTTAGGTGGTAGCTTGTTTAGGAAAACAAAAACAAAAACCAAAACACACATTTCCTGTATTTTTTGATTTGCAGTTCCACTCAAAGTGTGTGTGAATTCTGTTGATCTTACCACATTTAAGTCACTTCCTTAAGATAGCAATATGCAGTTTTAACTGTCATAGTTGGCATGGCTAACACTGGAAAAAGTAAATTAACTTAATGTCCCTGAAGTGTGAGAATAGCTTTAAAACTGAGGTATCTCTCAGCGGTGTTTTTTTTTAGTCTTTCAATATTCCCAAGAGCCATCTGTTGGCAGCGACTGGACAGAAGTATAGCAGCAAACTTCACCTTTATCTACAGAAACAAATAATTAAGCAAAGCTAAAGTCTGTTTCCTTGCTTGCTGAGGAATGTGAGCAATGAAGATGAGAGGCTCCTTGGTTTCCAGGTCAGTGTCTGGTCCCTGAGAGGTGCATTCGCCTACACAAGTTCTCATTCACTTGCTTTCTGCTGATGTTCTCACCTCTGTAAACTCAGCACCCCAAAGTCAAGCAAAGATCAGGCTTTATTCTTCAGAGATTATTGAATTTTCAACTATTTCTTTCTCTCAAAATGGACAATGCAACTTCCTTAAATTTTTCCTGTGCCCTTCAGATCAAACACTCTACTGGGATGCAGAGAGATTTACGGTTCACATATGTGTGGCTGGTCATTACTACAGAAGTTTTCTGAAAAAACTGGTCACAATTCATCCTCTCTAAATGGCTAACCATGGATTCATGATGTTGGGTTCTTGGTCTCTTTCTCTCATATCCCTCCTCATACTATTAACACTCTATTGTAATTACAAGCCAGTTGGAAAGAATATTACAATCTAACAGCAATTTTTCTAGAAGACAGCAAAAGTAACAAGAGCAAAAAGGGAGGAGCACAGAAAGAAGACTCTTTCTCTTATATTGTATGTAGGCTACCCACACTATGATGGGTGTAGCATTCACACCCACAATCCAAGCATTGGACTATAAATCAATCACAAATTCCAGAAGCTGCCCCCATGACTGCATGAGGCTTTGGGAGGACATTCAGACACAAACTATAACATATATCATCCTCTCTGAATTTCCCAACCACAGGGTAAAACCTCTTTATCTAGGGGAAACACTTCGCATACAAACTCCTAATTTATGATCAGTTTTATTGTATAACTATAGACTCAGCTACTATGGTCTAAAGTACAAAATCTAGCTATCATAGTTGGTCAGTTTCTAAATTGTGCTTGATGCCATCATTATTGCTAATTTTACTACTTTAGCTAGGATGTCACATGTGTTGTAATCAGTTCTCACTTCTGTAACAGTACTGGGACGTTCTGGGGTAATAACCTCACCATAGCCCTATACCAAAGGCCCAGGGACTGAGCAAAACAGATATCAACATCTCACTCTTAATTAATTGGGAAGGTAGGATTTTGTAACAGACACACACCAAGAATCTTCCCCACACAGAAGACATTCCTGAAGAGCAGACTTTCCCTTGAGAGACTGTGAAATCACTACAGATTCTGTGGAAATTCAGAGGATCATTAACATCTACTTCAAACATCTTTATTCTCTTAGGCTGGAAAACACAGAAGAAATCGAGAGATTTCCAGAAATGAATTACCAAAGTTGAATTGAGAAGATATAAAAGTTTTGAATAACCCAATATCAGTTAATGAAAATGAAAACATAATTAAAAACTTATGAACAAAGAAAAGCCCAGGTCTTGCTAGATTCATGGCTGAGTTATACAAGAAATTTAGAAGATTTAATGCCAATGCTCCTTTTTAATGAAATTGAAGGGGAAGCAATTCTGCCTAACGCATTCCTGGAGGCAAGTATTACTTTGATACCAAAACCAGAGAAAGATCCAACCAAAAAAGAGAACTATAGGCCAATCTCCCTAATGAACACTTTGATGCAAAAATCTTCAGTACTAGCAAACAGAATGCAGCAAATCATCAAGAAGACTGTACACCATATCCAAGTGGGATCTATATGAGCAATGCAGGAATAGTTCAACATAAGCAAATCAATAAATCATATCACCATATCAACAGAGCCAAACACAAAAATCACATGATCATCTCAATAGATGCAGGAAAAGCTTTTTTACAAAGTCCAACACTCATTCATGATAAAAACCCTACAGAAAATCAGAATAGATGGTCCTCACCTCAATCTGATAAAAGTCATCTATGACAAACCAACAACTGACACCATACTAAATGAACAAAAAAAATGAAAGCTTTTACTCTAAAATCAGGAACAAGACAAGGATGTCCATAATCACCACTCCTATTCAATATACACTTGGAAACATTAGCCAGAGCAAATACACAAGAAAGAAATAAAAGAAATAAGGATAGGAAAGGAATAATTTTGAAATTATCATTATTTGCAGGTGACATGATATTCTACATAGAAGGCCCCCAAAACTCCACCCAAATACTTCTAGAATAACAACTCAGTAGCACAGCTGTATATAAAGTCAACATTCAAAAATCAATAGCATTCCTGTACACACATGAACTTATGAGAGACAAATTAGGGAAATCACACCTTTCACAATGGTATAAAAAGCCACAAAACCCCCAAACAAACAAACAAACAACCCTAAAAGAAATATTTAGGAATCAATCTAACAAAGGAAATAAAAGACCTATACATTGAAAATTACAGTACTCTGGAAAAAAGAGATCAAAGAGGAAAATGGAAAGATATCCCTTACTCATGGATAGGAAGAACCAACACTGTGAAAATGACCATACTCTCAAAACCATTACACAGATTTAATGCAATCCCAGTCAAAATATCATTAGCATACTTCATGGATCTAGAGAAAACATTCCTAAAATTCATTTAGAAACAGAAGAGACCTCGAATAGGAAAGGCAATACTGGATAATAAAGGCAAGGCTGGAGGGATCACAATCCCTGATTTGAAATTATACTACAGGCTTCTGAGTTCCTGGGGAGCCACTGGGATGCTGGACTGGGTCCAGCAGATTGCGGGGCTTTAGTCAGCCATGCTCAGTGGCCTTGTTTCAGTCCAGGAGGCAGGAACCTTGCTCGAGGACTCTGGGCTCAATTGGGCTGGCCTGGGGACAGCTTGCAACCAGCACTGCTGGCTGCAGAGTTCATACACACCCCTAGGACAGGGGATTGTACCCGGGGACTCTGCCAGCTCCAGTTCTCCATGCCCAGCATCTGCATCTCAATTAAGAGAGACAAGAATCTGCAGAGAGATGGAGATTGCCTGAGGTGAGTTCCTGTGACCTGGGGAAAGTTAGAGACCTACATTCCAGCTTTTGAGTTCCTGGGGAGCTACCGGATGCTAGACTGGTTCCAGCAGATTGCAGGGCCACAGTCAACCATGCTCAGTGGCCTTGTTTCAGTCCAGGAGGCAAGAACCTTGCTCGAGGACTCTGGACTCAACTGAGCTGGCCTGAGGACAGCTTGCAACCAGCACTGCCAGCTGCTGAGTTCATACCCACACCCCTAGGACAGAGGATTGTGCCCCAGGGGTTTCTCTGGCTCCAGTTCTCCACACCCTGCTTCCACCTTTCAATTTAGGGGGCCAAGTACCTGCAGAGGAGCTGATACTGCTCCAGTAGCTGAGGGTGCAGGAGGAGATTTGTAAAACACCCAGAGGAAGCTTTGGAACACCACTCAAACCAAGGAAATAAAGAAAAATGACAAAAGGAAAGACCAAAAGGCAGGCTCAAATTGCCAGCCCATCCCAAGAAAGCCAGGGAGCCATGTACATAGAAGAAAATAGAAGCCATACACCTGAAATGACTGAAATGATATCAACTGAAATAAAGAAGCAACTAGGGAAAACTATGGAGAAATTCAAATTAGAAGTAATTGCCCAGGTAAAAGAAGAAATGATAAAAGTAGTGAAAGAAATAGTGAACACATCTAGTGAAGACACAGCTAAAAAATTAGAACAAAGCAAACAGATAGAATCCCTGAATGAACACTATAAGAAACAAACAGAATGCATAAAGCAGATTCAAAGAGATACACAGGAAATCAAAAATTTTATTGAAAGCTGTAAAAACCACCTCAATGAAAGTGAAGATAGAATTTCAGACCTCGAAGATAAGATCTCAGCTAGTGAACAGGAAAGGAAAGATCTTTTAAAAATAACAAAGAATCAGGAAATAACAATTCAATAGCTGCAAGATGATGCAAAGAAAAATAACATAAGATTAATAGGGATAAATGAAAAAGAAGGGGACAGCCAAAATGATATCAAGAGGATATTCACAGAATAGCTGAAATCTTCCCAAACATGAGAAGGGAAACTGACATTTGGATTAGTGAAGCATATAGAACTCCAAACAGCCATAACCAAAATAAAACTACACCAGACACATAATAATCAGCATCTCAGAAACCCACCATAAGAACAGAATACTAAAAGCTGTTAGAGAGAAAAGAGAGATCACCTACAAAGCAAAACCTATCAGAATCACAGCAGACTTCTCAACACAAACAATGAAGTCAAGAAGAGAATGGAGTGAAGTATTTCTGATCATATAGGAAAACCACTTCCAACCCAGACCGATGTACCCTGCAAAACTGTCCTTCAAAATGGATGGAGAAATAAATACTTCCATGACAAAGAACAGCTGAAAAATTTCGTGACCACAAAACCAACCCTACAAGGAATACTGAAGATATTCTAGATACACATAGGATAAACCCACCAAGCAAGGTAGACAATTAAATAGAATGCAAAGCTAAAGATACAACAGCAGAAAGATAACATGTCAACAATAAACCAATATATAACAGTTATAACCATTAATGTAAATGGCCTCAACTCACCAATCAAAAGAAACAGACTGGCAGAATGGATCAAGGAACAACATCCAACCATATGCTGTATACAAGAAACCCATCTTACCCAAAAGGAAACCCATAGACTGAAAGTCAAAGGATGGAAAACAGTA
>PVJX010008978.1:0-63016 GCA_004027295.1 Dolichotis patagonum | reverse complement strand
CTCTAAAGTCCATGCTCTATCTACAGAGAGATGCTGCCAACAGACACACTCTGCAGCTGTTCTTGGCAGTTTGGAGAGCTGCCCACTAGAGGGTCAGCAGGCAGCCCCGGCAGGCAGGCAGGATGACAGCAACATCTCCTGGGCTTACTTAGTAAATGAACAACAGGGAATGCAAAGAGATGGGCTGGAGTTCGCCTCCCATCATGAAACTGCAAAAACAAAAAATCACATCTGCCATATAAGAAGTCATCTTCAAACACTTCAAGTGTTCAGTGCAAAGACTCTCAAACTCTCCTCTTGTGGTATCTCTCACAAGAAACAGAAGAAAAGGCAAAGGTCACGTCATTATGACATCAGATGAGAATGAGGTCAGTCTGTTTGAACTATAATAGCCACTCAGTAAATCATATAAATTTACTCTGAAAATGGTAACACATGAATTACGCCTTGAAGAGGGAATTTCTGAGCATGTTTTGCCAAAACATAATGATCTTCAGGGCCAAATCACAAGGGAAGCTATTTTTTTTTTTTACAGGACTTGTTCTTGTGATCCAAGAGGTGTCAGCAGATCAGTAAATGCATCGATCAAGATCCAGTGATACCCTAAACATGTTTTCCTTATCACATCATCATGCAGAATGTTTTAAACATGCACACATCAGACACACATACCATTAATTCCAAAAACAGCAAACCAAGGAAACCTGAAAGGATCGCTCACTCTTTAGTGTGTACAAATCATAAATGTGTCAGAGACAATGAACTGCACAACACAGGGGGCACCGTTAATTGGGCAACCGAGGGTCGAGAGCTTCCTGGAAATGCACAGTGTGCAACTTATGCAACTGCACGTAGCAGCCATGGGATTAGGCAAGCCATAAAAACAAAATTCAGAGCCAAGGTCTTTCAGAGGAAGTATGTGAAAATGGGAGATGATAAATGAGGTAAAATCCTGAAGGCTTCCAAAAATCCAAACTAAGGAGTTTTACTTAGGAAATTCAGGGCAGGGAATTCAAAGTAGGGGGAGGCAAGGGGCACACCAGGCCTAACCTGAATGACAATTTTCAGAGCCTTCACTTTCTGGTCTGAGGCCCAGGCGTCCTTGAGTGACTGGTTGAGCTCCTCTATGCGGTTCACATAATCCTGCTGAGTCAAGTTCAACAGCTCCTTTTGGGATCCCTGTAGGTGAAAAGCAGAAGGTAAAAGCACTGAAGGAAAAGGAAACCTGTCTTGCATACCTGTAATCCAACTCAGTCACAAGTACCTGGGTACTGGCCATGCTTTGGCCTCCAAAGGCCCCTGGTGTCCCCACCAGAACTGATAATTTTGTCCTGCAATCAGAGGCTCTGTGGGTTTCTGCCTAGGATGGCAGAACAGGGGCTAAGAGGCTGGTCCTGGGGGGCAAGTCAGACCCAAATCAATACAGCTCTGCAACACAGGAAAGCACTGTCCCCAACAAGCTCCCCTGCACTTGGGGACCGGGATCACATCATTTAGCACACTGGGACTGGGGCTGGCTGTGTACCATACACAGTCCCAGAGGCTCAAGATACAAACATAACTGTGGTTGCTCAAGCAAAAAGATGCTTACCCTTTCCAGGCTAGTAGTTTACGATAACGAAGGGCAAAAGCCCATTATTAGCACAGACGAAGATTCATGCTTGTGAGGAGCCAGGCATAGTGGTGCCACCTGCAGCCCCAACTTCTTGAAAGGCAATGGTCACAAAATTGCCTGAGCTCGGGAGTTTGGGGACAGCCATTGTTGTTCTCACCACTCATGGTGCCACGCACAGGGAGGCAACAGGTGCCAAGCCCCTTCCCAATGCACATGTCATAGCATCCAAAGGCAAGAGCTCCTTAAAAAGCCCTAAAAGGTTTGGGGAATTTGTACTGATCCAAAGGGTCACCTGAACTGTAAGGAAGGGACCCTCTGGCCTCCTGGTAACAGAGAAGCCAGGCAGATGGTTTGGTGAATGGACGATGGGCCCAGTAGCTTGTGTCCCTTTTGGCTAAGACAGTGAAAATCCACACTGTCTTCAGCCCTCGCTGTGACAACAGTGGAAGCCAAGTACTGAGATGGCAGCATTGTGAGACAGTATTGTGTCTATTCCTGCACTGAGTGTGTACCAACCACAAGAAATAAACCTTTGCTATATAAAACCACTGATGGGCTGGGGATGTAGCTCAGTGGGGGAGTGCTTGCCTAGCGTGCAGAAGGCCTTGAGTTTAATCCTCAGTATCACAAACATAAAATAAAATACAATAAAACCACTGACATGCAGGGGCCTGGTTCTTACTACAGCATGACCTAGCCTTATCCTTACTGATACACCTGCTAACTGAGGAGCCCTGGGACAGCTGCTGCTGTGAACAGGAAGTAGCAAAGAAAAACCAGTCTGCAGGAGGAAAATGAGTAAAAGAGGGAATCAGCAACAAGAGGCTACATGGACCTGAGGGACAGAGGACTGTGCCATGCTTCTGGGGCATACTGCAGTTCCTGGCTCCAGGCCACCCCGGCCTCAGGTTCAGGGAGGTGTCTCTCACTCCTTCTCATTTTTAATAGAGGTCAGCTGCGGTGACTTTCAGATACCCAAAGACTTTAGCTTTGGCTGAGGCCCTCAGCAAACTCCTGACTGGTGGGCTGATAATGTGCAGACTGCAGTTCTCTCACCCTCTAATTTAAAACATACCATGTCTATACTGGAAAATAAACTACAGGACTACTGGATTCAGTTGAGCACCCAACAGCTCTGTCCCAAAGTCAGGAGGACCCTGCATCTCCAAACAGATGGGACAATGGGAACTGCCATCAAATGGCCCTTCCTGGCTTTCATAACCCCCTCATTTAATCCATGCAATTCTCTCTTACTCCCATTTATATTATTTTTTAACAGTACTAGGGATTAAACCCAGGGACTTCATGCTGAGCTATAAGTCCACTTTTGTTTGTCTGTTTGGGCTTTGTATTTTTTTGAGGTAGGGTCTTGCCAAGTTGCCCAGGTTGGGATTACAAGCACTTACTACCCCTAGCTCTTTATCCTATTTTATAGAAGAAGAAATAAAGGTACAGAAAGGTGAATGCCCACGGCCATGTTGATAGGAGTCCAGCCAACCAGCAGACTCAGGGTAACTATGGTAACAGCAACTAACACACATAGAGCATGTGTTGTATGCTGAGTGCTGTTCTAAGCCCTTTATATATAAACTCATTGAACCCAAAACTGTCCTTTGGATACATACTGTTAAGCTCACATTATAGATTAATAAACTGAGGTCCAGAGCAGTGGAACTCCTGGAACAAAGTCACAGAATTTCTAAATGGCAGATCTGGGATTTGAATCCACGCAGTGTAGCTGGTATCACATCATACTGTCTCTCAAAAGGACACTGCAGAGGCTGAGTATCATCTAGGTCCAAGGATCAGTACACAGTATCATTTACATGTACACCAGGACAAGGACGACTGTGGCCCTGTCCACCCTAGTCCACTGCGAGATTGTGGGCTCACAGTTGTCAGGTGAAATCCTTACAGAGGAACTAAAGATCTGCAAGTACTGTTTTGAGGACCTAACACACTTTGTCACATTTTGTCAAAGCACAGGCAGGCTGAGTAGCAGACTCCTAAGGGCCTCAACAGCCAGCAGACTGGCCACATGAAAACCCTGTGGCACGATGCAGTCTTTGTACTCCATCAGGATGCTTCCTGGAGGGGACTCCAGCTGGTTTTTCAGGTATCACAAAGATAAAAGATGCCTCCAGAAAACCCACTGAAGGCAGGTTCCCATGTGCTCAGCCAAGTGTGCTGCTGGCACTTTCCCCCAGATTGAGTCAGGCCCTAGGGAGGTCAGAGCAGTGCAGCCTAAGACTTAATCAAAGAGCAGCCACTGAGGTGTCTCCCTCGGCAGTTGGAATGGGAAGGCCCCCAACTTGTGCTCAGCAGGCAGCCCACTCACCTCCTCAAAATCATCCAGCTCCTCCAACCGGGTCCGGACCTTCTCTGACATTGCTGAAGTGGCAGTCCCAGCTCTGCCTAAAAGAATGGATTTCCATCACAGAGATAACTTTTCTCTTGCATTAGTACCCCTCACAGAAAGAATCTTTCCTTTTATAGTTCATCATGAAGAAAGATGGCAGGAAACCATTTTATTACAGAAAACTCAAATTCTTTGTATATAACTTCCTTTTGTAATCTAAGTTAGACCAGAAATATCTTCCACTGGGTAGCTGTCCTGGGGATATGGTGGGCCACTTAGAAAAGGTGAACTGTTACATGCAATGTTATGAGATTGTACTCTATGTCTGTTTACTCATAAGGAAAGGCAGTCCAGATATAGATGCCAAAAGTCCAGCCATTTAACTCTTTGTCACAAACAAAGGCTCTCTCAGGCTGGTACTCAGTGCAGAATTGTCGTGCCCTCACACTCCCTTACACTAACAGAACAACGACTTCACTGTCTGCCTACATGCAGACTGGGGCTTCAAAGCCCTCTCTTCAAGCAAACAGGACTTACTGTGTTTCCTTCCAGCATCTGTCAACACACTCTGGCTATCGTCAGAGACCCGAGGACAGAGAAAAAGGATTCCAGCCTGTGGGCCAGCCACAGGGCAAGGTGACCTGTTGAGCTGGCTGCTGTCCTCTGGGGCCACCTCCTTCAGAACCCTTTCCCCATCCGCACAGAGTTTCCACTCTTGCCCTGAGGTCCATGTGGCTCATAGTGACTGCTTGCTCCTCGCTATCAAACTGCTACAGTTTGGATCTTGAAAGTCCCCAGAGGTCCAGGTGTTAAAGGATTGGTGCTCACTCCTAGTGCTATTAGGAGATGGCAGGGCTTTGTGGAAGGAAAGTGGGTCACTGGGGGATATATCTTCAAGGGCACAGCAGAGGATCTCACCTTTCCTCTTCCACTTCTGCCACCCTGGCATGAACAGACCTCTACTGTTTTTGCCCACCATGAACTACTGTGCCACCAAAGTCCCAAAAAGTATCAAGTTGATTATGGACTGAACTCCCTGAAACTGTGAGCCAACATATACCTTTCTTCCTTTTAAATTGACTCTCTCAGGCACTTTGTCACAGAGATGATAGACTAATACACAAATATACTCTCTGGAAATGAAATTTTTATAGCACTGATTTCTCAGCTCTGGTGCTGACTCAGAAGTCTGATCAGCTCAATGCACAGTGAAATAACGTACTTACCAATAACTGTAACAGTAATGAAGATTCCAAATAATTTGCCTATTGTTAAGAACCACTCTATATAACTGTCGGGGGAAAAAATCATTTCACAATTAAATTGTGATTAGGGCTTGTCTGAGGCCTACTGCCTTGCCATACCTGCTGGCTTGTGCCACCAGTCACAGTTAAGGTCTCAATGGTCCCATGATGCTGTGACACTCCAGGCAAGATTACATCAGCTGAAGACATCCTGGTTCCTTGAGAACTCAGTAGTAATAGAGTCTTACCTTGGGAAAGGACAAACTCCTTAACCTGCCATCTCTCCCCACCATCTTCATCAATATAAAGATCCTCATCAGCATAATGTCACGCCGCCCTCTAAGTCATCCAGTGAGCCTCATCACCCTAAGACCATCTCAGTGTAAGATCAACGCAGCTCTGAGTCATCTGACAATCCTTCCAATTATTGTACGCCCCCAATGAACAGTGGCTAGCTCCAAGTGTCTTTGTCTCTGCCCATCCTGAGCCACTGACCTTCCAAACCCCCATCATGTATTACTAAATTTGTTTGTTTATTTCACCCTTTTGCTGTACCCCTCACTACACAGATGGTGGAACTCCAACAGCCTTTTTTACTCTGTTTCTACATTTTCCATCCTCTTGAAATACAACATATATGGAAAGTAGATACACAGAAATTTTTGCTCTTATACCAGGAATTGCACTCAGGACCTTGCACTTGCCAGGCAGGCGCTAAGCTCCATTCCCAGCCCAAAACACAGAAATTTTAACAAGTGATTATAACTGCTTTATAACCACTACTAGGTCATCTATGGTCCTGATGTTCTCATTCACTATAACAGATACATGCCCACATTCTGGCATGTATCTGTGGCTCACTCATTTTCTCCCTGTTTAGTACTTTCCATTGTGTAAACACCATAATTTACTTCATCACCCAATTGTTTATGTATGTGTGGATGGCTTTCCACTTGGGTTGTTAACAATGTTATTATGCCTCTGGATTCATAAAAACACGAATGTCCATAGGGCAGTGCTTTATATCAAACACTTAAGGATGAGCTCAAATGCAGATTCTGATCCAGAGGTCTTAGGCATGGCCTAGAGTCGATATACAGTATTACTTTCTTTTCTTTTTCAACCCCTGTACTTGAGAATGAACTCAGGGACTCACACATGTTGGGCAAGTACCCTCCCGGTATATTCCCAGTTCTTTTTGACACAATGGTCTTGCTAAATTGCCCACGATCACCTTAAATTTGCAGTCTCCCTTCTTTAGGGCCCCCAAATGGCTAGGATTATACCTGATGACAACCTGTATTTCCAATGAGTTCCTGGGTGAAGTAAATGCAGCATGCTGATCATTGAACCACAATTTTAAAATGTGGATCTAGGGCAAGGTTGGAAAACTCTTTTGGTAAAAATTTTCATACAGATATTTTAGGTTTTACAAATCATATAAACTGTTACAATTATTCAGCTCTGTCACTGGAGCACAATTTAGTGAGACCAAGTCCCAAGTTAAAGAGAATGAAAATGGACAGGAATATAGCTCAGTGGTAAATCAATCGCCAGTTGTGGAATTGTGGGATCAAGGGATTGGTTCCTTTCTGGGGAGGCAGTATTGGAGACTGAACCTAGAACTTTCACACTGAGCTATATTCCCACACCTTTTTGAGACAAAGTTTCACTGAATTGCCCAAGCTGGGCTCAAACTTGCAATCTTCCCTTCAAGCTCCAAAAGTGTTAGGATCACAAGCCCATTGTTTTAATCCCTTTTATTAAACCATAACCTAAGTAAGTTTATAAACAACAGAAACCAATTTCTCAGTTCCAGAAACAGGGAAATTCAAGACCAAGGCACTAGCAGATTCAGCCTCTGGAGCAGACCCACATTTTACCTCACAGATGGCACCTTGCTGCTGAGTACACCACAGTGGAAGGCAGGAATGAGGTCCCATGGGTCTCTTTCATAAAGGCACTCATTCCCTTCATGAGGGCTCCACCCTTGTGCCTTCATTGTCTGCCTGAAGGCCCCCACCTCCTAACTATCATGTCAGGAGTTGGGATTTTAACATGTGTTTTGGGGGAGACACAAGCATCAGACCATAGCTCCCATCTTCAAATTCATTCGATAAAACACTGCAAAGCATGTTACGAGTGCATGCAGTCTTATGTTCCCACTGGCAGGGTGTGAGTGCTTCTGTTGCTCCACACCCTCACTGACGGTCACAGTCCTCAATCATTTCTCTCTCCAAACAGGTGAATGTGTGATGACATGATTTATTCTACATGTACTGTACTGGTGTCAAAGTGACATCTATAGCAAAAGTGTCTCCACACTCATGGCTTCTACTGTGCTGTCTTGACCTGCAGAGAATTAGGGGAAATTGGGGCAGCAGGGAACACTACCATGTCAGCCACCTGCACAAGGACCTCAGCCACAGTCATCTGACCCAGCAGTATGGCCACTATCAGTTGCTCCAGGACAACCCGGCAGCTTTGAGGAAAAAGCTACAGAGTTCTACAAGTGGGCATCAGTGTTCTACACTTACATAAAATTTCCCCCACGGGACACCGAGTTTTGGACTGGGAGACATAGGAGCGGAAACTGAGCAAGGCTTTGTCCAGAGACTGGTGTATGTGTGTCCCTGCACCAGCACATCTGTACTGTCACAGAGACAGCGACTTAAGGCCAAGGAAAGGGCGGCTCTCTGAAGCAAGTCAATAGCTGGTAAGGGAGGTTCTCATGCTCCGCCCTGCCTAGAATCAAGCTGGAAGCTTATCTTTTGCTCCTGGTAACCTCCTGCTCTCTTTCTTTTCATGTCCAACATGTATTTGAACCCCGCATTATGCAAACTTTTTCTCTGTAAAGTTATATTCAAGATAGTGGCATAATTTCCCCACCAAAGCGATGAAAATCTCATCTTACCTTTTTCAGATCCCATGAACAGATTCTGCAAGGACAAAGAATTCATTAGTTTTGCCTTTTTTTTTTAATTGGTACCAGGATTCAAACTCACGACCACGTGCTTGCAAGGCAGGTGCTTATGCCGCTGAGCTAAATCTCCAGCCCCGTTTTTGTTTTTAAATCTAAGGCAACACAGCCACTGTTTTCCAGCAAAGTCATTTGCTTATCCAAATGAAAGACTGAAATATATATATTCAAAGAAGAAAAATAGGGGTCACTAACAAACACTGGAGATTCAAATCCCACCCAATTTAGGCCTCTCAAAGTGAGCTAATGAATACCAAAAATTCTGATATGAGAGCAAAATCATCTAACAGAACTACTTTTTAACTTCTCTAAGTCACGGCTTCTCACCCTGTACAGTCCTGCTATGTTGGGCTGTATAACACTTTTGTGAGGCTAATTCTGTGCACAGCAGAATGTTTTACAGTATCTCTGGCCTCCACCCCAGATGCCAGGAATACCCCCACAGCTATGACAACCAAAGACATCTGAAGACATTTCAAATGACCCCTGGGGGATGTTACTCTAAGTTTTGTAACTGAGCTCTGAATGAACTTTATGCATTCAGAGAAAATGTCACCAGTCCCATAACTCTGCTGTCCTCCTGTTCTAGCACCTGATGGGAAGATGGGAGCCAAGTCACACCTCCTTGCGTTTCCCATACCATGTTACTCACAACTACCACCAAGACAATTTAACTGTGAGTGCTGAAGGGACTCCCAGTGGCTTGCTTAAATGGAAGGGGGCACATTGCTCTCCTTTCCTTCTTCTGCCTATCCACTTGGCTATGAGGCACTACATACAGCAGAGCAGCAAGACAGAAAGAGGCGGAACCTTGATAAGCTTGGAGCGTCTATCCCAGCCCCGCACTCCCCACTAGACTTCTCTTCAGAATAAGGAGAGCGACACATCACTCTTGCTGCCACTGTCAGGGAGGACTTGGCTATAAGCAACTGGACCTAACCCTACCTAACACCAGCATTAACTTGCTTGCCCACGATAGGTCCTACTCTAGAACTTGAGCAACTGGCCAGGTTGGGGGCAGGGTTAGCCTCCTGCTTCACATGCCAACTACTTCAGCTACAGGTCACCCCAAGGAAGGGCAAGCTTCCATCCCTTGAAGGAAACCCAGCAACAGGGGTTCACAGAGCAGCATTCTGTGCTAGGGTGGGGGTTCCCCACTTGCATCTCAACCTCCCTCACAGGGGCTCCACCACCCCAATTCCTTCTTTCAACTGCTCCATATCTTTGATTCTTAACTTTTTTTTTTTAAGAAACCAATCAGCATACTTTCTCCCAATGACACTGACACACGAAGAGAGACTTACAGCCCAGGAGCTGGACAATGTAACAAAGAGAAATCCCCCCCCTCCCAGCTCTGAGGTGGGCCCCAGGCACTCACAATAGATAGCTTTTCTGTAGTTGTGTACCGGGCAAGGATCTCTCCCCGCTTGTTGGCCCAAGGCTCAAAATCAGATCCTACGATGGAGCTGTCATCTCTGTCACGTTTCTTTCTGGAGCTCTCCTAAGGAAGAATAAGACCAACTCTTCAGAGGCTATTTTAGTCTTTAAGGATAAAATGTGAGCAGAAGGCAGACAGTCCCTCACTGCAGAAGAAAACCAATCTGTCTAAAGGTCTACTGTGAAGAAACAACTTTTCAGGTCGCTTCCTCACAAGTCACTAAAACACATAACAAAACTATTGAAACTAAGAATCAAGGAAAAGCACACTGAAAAGGGCTATTTTTGAAGTAGCTGAATGGAGGAGTTAGAACAGCTGTTCATACACAGGCTGAAGGAAATAGGAAGCCTCCATATTGCTGGTAGGAACAGAGACTGGTCAGGCCTCAACAGAGGACAATCTGGTGATGGCATTCAGCACCTTTCTACACAGTCTCCACCTAGTGACAGGCTCTGAGACCCTCACCCACGTGCAGCAGGACGTGTGTAAGTGTAGGAGACCTGGGGCACTGCTGCCGACACCAGCTGAACCCAAGACCATCTGGTGTCTATCAGCACAGGAAGGGCAAAGTGAAGTGTGTCATGCCCATTCTTTAGAATACCGCACAGCCATTCAAAATACCATGATAGTTGTCATAATTAATTGAGAAAGTTCTCTAAGACATACTGTCAAGAAAAAAAAAAAATTGCAGGAAATTTTTGTTTGCTGCACTTCTGCTGACTTGAACCACTGGTGGTACATGCATGACTGTTCCACTGGGCAGCTTGTACCACCAGTGATACAAATGGGTCTAATAACTTTTACCAGTCTTTTTACTAATAAAAACTTTATAAATGATCTGAATCTAGTCAGTTCCTTAAATCTGACTACTGCCCAAATATATTAACTCTACACAAATTAAAGAATTATAACAATCAATAAATTTATTTCATGAAATTAAGAGAAACTTATATTCACAATTTATCAATAATTCATTCTCTGAAATTTAATGTAGAAATTTAAAAAATACTGTATTACAGTATTTTAAACCATTTTAATGTTCTTCTTAAGGAATTGCGCTATGACATCTGGTCTACTAAATCAACACCTTTCTTTCCATTATTGTAATCAAAGACCCCCTAGGAAGTGATACAAGCAGCCTGATGGGGCAGTCATGCATATACTACTGGTGGTTCAAGCAGGCAGGAATGACAGAATTTAAATTAGAGTTTCCCAGTAGCAAGTATACAAATTACAGCCCTGCTGTGAATGTGTTTAAAAAAACAAAGGAATGGGATTCAGCATGGAATGAAGCTGTAGAGTCCCTGACAGCACGGACTCTACAGCTAAAGCAGCTAGGACTAAATCTCAGCTTGGGTGGGGCACTCCCCATTCTGTCGCTCCACGTATGAGAGCTATAATTTTTCTCACAGGCTGGCACAAGAATCCAGCAGGAAACGTACTCCAAAAGACACCTCCCATGCAGTAAGCTGACTGATTCTTAACTTTTAGTGTTGCTGTTTACATACAAGTAAGAATGGAACTGCTCAGAAATCACTGTCCTAAACATCTATGAGAAAGTAAAGAAATGGCTCTGGAAGCACATACTGCCAGGAATGTAACTCACACTTGGCCAGCATGAGGTCCTGAGTTCAAGTTCCAGTAACAAAAAAAAAAAAAAAAACCCAAGAATCTAAGACCCATGGAAGCACACACAGTATGCTGACAGCAGTGATGACCTCAGGGTAGAGGATAGAATACAAGGAACTAGGTTACAGGCCTGCATCTGTAGTGTGTGACTATGTTAAAAATAAGCAAATGCCTAGCTAATCATGTAAAAAGAGTGAATTATAAAAATGAAATTAGGTTTGGGAGTAGAGCTCAGTGGTAGAACACTTGCCTAGCATAGATAAGACTCTTAATTTCCATCCTTAGCACAGCAAAAAAGGTTTTTAAAAAAGAATAAATTTTAAGATGCTCCATCCAAAGGAAAGGAAGGGAGAGTTTCCGAATCTCTAGCAGCCTCTTGTTGGCAGCACCTTCCACTTTAAGCAGAACCCTGTGGAGGTTTGGATGACCTGAATTGAACCAGATGACCTGGCTGTAACCAGAATGCTGTGCACTGCACAGACAGTGAGGTGCAGAACTCCCCACCCCATACCCGCACACCCAACCCCAAGTGGCTGACAGCCACTGGAGCATATATTACCGTGGCTGCTGCCATAGCTGCGGGGTCAACAGTGGCTGCAAACATGGAAAGGGGGTCAGTTCCATCGAGGACACTGCTCAATGGATCCACCACAGAGCTGGAAGAGGAGGAGGACGTGGAAGAAGTGCTTCCTTTTCGGCTGACTTTCTTTGTCTTTGATTCCGTGACCTGTGGGGAGAATCTGTGGCAGTACAATGGAGGTCTCCTATGACCTTTCCCAGTAGGGACACTTAGCTGCGTCCCTTCCTCCCCTTCTAGAAGCTGGTCTGGCCATCTGCTTGTAGCAGATGCTTATCACTCTATATGGGATGCTTATTTTTGGTGACAAATTGACAAGTCTCAGAACTACAGCTGTTAAGGAAAACGTGGCAGGAAGTTAAGAGTTAGCAAGGATTTAAAAAATTACTTGGGAAGCTGTTAAGCTAAGGTGGCCCCAGAATCTTGGGTTTCCAAGTAAGCAAATTAACACAGAACACAACCCACAGGAAGCAAAGAAACAAGAAAGCAAAGCTTTCATTTAACAAATCAGAAACTATCATGTACTTTCTACTTGGAGATGAGCCAGAAATACCCAACTAGCCTCTAAGTGGCAAATTTCCAATTTAACCAATCAAATATTTTCTTGGTCTGACTTCCAAAACTAGCTCGTAACAGTTTTCCCATCATCTGTCCTCAGTGGACCTTGAATTGATTGTGGTCTGCAGCTGCTCCATTCATGAAGCACTGAAGGCTCCCACAGACTCATCACAATGTTAACATATCTAAGTTTATCTTTTAATAGATGGAAGAGACGGGGCCATTGTGACTTAAGCAGGTGATGATAACAAATGTGTATCATAGTTGGTCTATGCCCCTGGAATTCCTGGGTGACAGCAGTATCTTCTCACAGTCATGAGGAAGACCAAGCCATGATGAGTCACTGGGAACTTTCAGCCTCCCCAACCTCCAGGAAGACAAGGGAGCTAGGGACTGAGTTACACATCCACTGTGGGGACTGGCAAAGCCCTCATGGAGACTCCTAAAAGGCAGGCTTTGGAGGCTGGTGAACAGGACACAGTGAGGTAAGGTGGGAGGGGCGGGGGTGACAGAAAGGGCAGGGAGGCTTCCCCCAATATTTGCCAGTGTGCCCATACCCTTTGTAATAACCTTTATAACACAGTGGGAAACTTTCATGAAGCATTTCCCTGAGCATAACCTGTCCTAGAAAATTAATTGAACCAAAGAAGTGGGCCATGGGACCCCAATGCACAGCAAGCAGGTCAGTGGCACAGGTTATAACCTGTCTGGTGTCTAGAGAGGGGGTGGTCTTCTGGGCCTGTGCCTCACCCTGGGAGGTCTGATGTGGCCTCCAGGTACAGTGCCAGAATTAAGTGAATTAGGGGACACCTAGGCAGTATCTGTGGAGAACTGTTCAGTTGCTACAGGGGTTACAGAATTGTTGTTTGGACTGTGAGTTGATAAGATGACACCTGGCTCTAGTGTCAGAAGTGAACTGAAGGACACTCAATAGTGTCCTGAGTGCAGAAGTCGCTGTCTGTGTAGGCAAAGTCCTCTTGATTGAGGGCAGGAATGCTGAGAGCACAGAAACCAGACTGACTTCTTTGCTTTCAGTGATAAATGTAACTGTGTTCTTGTATAGTCTTATTATTTAATGTCATCTCTGTATGAGCAGCAGCTAGGTCACCTGGAATTTACAGATGACAGGAATTCTCAGGTTCCATCCAGCCCAGACCTACCACACTTGACATGTATTAGTGTGGGGTTTTTGCTTTTTGTTTTTGGCAGTGCTAGGAGTTAAACTCAGGGCCTTCCCACTGAGCTACATCCTCAACCCTATTTTTAAAAAAAATTTTTTTTTTGAGACAGGGTTTCACTGCCACTGAATTGACCAGGCTGTGCTCAAACTTGTAATCCTCTTGCCTTAGTCTCCCAGAGTGCTGGGATTATAGGCATGTATCACCACACCTGGCTAGTAGCAGTGTTCTTGGTAGGGTCTTTGTATCTAAGATTCTACAAAATACATACAATCCAACTACTACGTTCATATTGAACATGTAACAACTATTTAGGTCCATGTGCACTGTGTTAAGCATCATAAGCAATCCAGAGACAATTGACATTGCATGGGAGGATGTTTATGGGAGGCCTGAAGATTCCACAGATGTTATGGTTTGTGTCTTGGTGTGTCCCCAAAGCCTCATGCAGTCATGGAGGCAGCTGAATCTAACATTTATGACTGGTTTGTTGAGTAGTGCTAGGATTGCCAGTAAGTACTACACTCACCCAGGAGCGGGGAGCTGACATACAATATAAGGAGGGAAACCGGCGTGCCTTTTCCCTTTTGCTCTTGTTGCTTGCAGTCACCACCCTGCCTTGGAGCCAGCTGAATATAGAATGAAACTTCTAAAAACTGTAAGCTAAATAAACCTTTCCTTTTTTCTTTTTGGGCATCAGATATTTTATCTCAATAATGAGAGAAAGTAACCAAGACAACAGGGCTCCTAAAACTAACTTGCTAAGGATTCCCAGGGACAAGTGACAAGTACACTTGCTAATAAGAATGCTAACCCAGCAAAGAGAGACCATGTAAATCTCTTGCCAACTTTAGTTTTGTTCCTAAAACACAGAGTCTAAAATGCTACTCAGGAGAGCTGACTAGCTAAAGTGATTCTTCATATTCCAAACTGAGAAATTAAGAAGCAAGATATATTTTGCTGATCCGTCAGGAATGCTCACTCCTCCCCTGGGTGACCTCATTACTTATGAGAAAGGAAGGTGGGTAATGATGGCTATGGGCAGGACCAGGGCCATAAAACAAAAACGGGGCCAGAATAAACAGCTGGGTTCAAATATGCAACAGCAGCTGCCACTGGCAAAACAGAAAAGGGCCAAGAATGTGCCTGTCTTTCCTCAGAAAAGACCCAGACGCACTATCAGAGCGCAGGCTCTGGACACCCACTGCAGAACTTACTGTGATGGGCTTCAGTGGGTGGTAGTCTCCAAACTCCAGAGGCACAGCCTCCAGTCGGCAAGATGCAAACTCAGCCTTGTAGTTCCTGTTTCTGGAGTGCCTGGAACAGCAGACAGATATGAGCAGGTGACCGGACCTGAGACACTCGAGGTCTCCACCCAGGCATCCTGGCAGATCAAAGACTTTAGAGCAGGATAATACTGCTTCCAAGACCACCAAGAAACACTGTATTTTAAAAGAATTTGTTCTGCTCTGTTTGAAGGTATTAGGGCTGCTAACGCATCATGCCCTTGCAAGCCCAGACCCAGAACCTGGACACACAATAAGGTGAATTCAACTCCTCAGGACCAGATGCTCTAGGGTGGTTCTTGACATGGGACAGGAGTCCAGGCCAGCAAGGGTGGTTGCAGAGCAGCAGCACAGCCACAGCACTTGGACAAAATCTTATAGGGCTGGAGACATACACATACACACACACACACACACACACACACACACACGGTTTCAAGACAGCCAGGAGCTGCCTGTAATGCTTTTAACTACAGCACTACGGGAGACTGAGTCAGGAGGATTGCAAGTTGAGGCCCAGCCTGGGCAACTTAGAACTTGCTTCAGGGGGAAAAAAAAGTTTTTAAATGCCAGAGGGGCTGGGATATAGCTTGGTGCAAAAAGTACTGAGATCAATCCTCAATACTGGAAAAAAAAAAAAAAAAGACATCCAGAGCTTGAAGAGCTGTGAGAAAGGAAGGAATACAGAGAAAATGCAACCCAAGAAAGAACTTACCAGATAAACTTCACAGGGCAAGAGCAAGAAAGGCGATGAAGGGCAGTGGAAGCTGTCATCAGCACACAGAGGGTCAGCAAGAGGAAGGATTAGTGAGATGGAAAATAAAGGGAGGAAGCAGCCAGACAGAGGTCTGGAGAGAAAGGCAGGCACAGAAAAGAATCTCAAACACATGGGGGCCTTGGAGAAAAGGTCCTGTGCACAGACTGGAGAGCCCAAAGTGGAGAGAGAAAGATGGACAAGCAGATCTGGAGAAGTAGCTGGCTGAAACTTTCCACAGAAGTTCCTCCCCCAGTACCTGATCACTCAGTCTCCTTTCAGGTTAGGTGGCTGTGGCCAAAATGGCTCGGATGTTTCCCTTGGCAATTTTCCACCCACTGACAACCACATGGCCTTTTGTTGTACATTTTGCATAACCTTACTGTATTTGCAGCCATGCTCAATCTCTCTCCTCCTACTGCAAAACCTCACAGTACTAGTCTACCTAGATGCAATTGGCTTGGTGTTATTTTGTTTTCTTGCAATACTAAGGACACAAGCTCGGGCCTCTGCCCTGAGCTACATAGCTCCAGATCATTTTAAATTTATTTTGAGACAAAGTCTCACTAAACCCAGGCTAGGTTTGAATTTGAGATACTCCTGCCCCAGCCTCCCTAGGTGTAGAGATTATAGGAATGGTGCCTGGTGGTTTTTAAACAAATACCATGAATATTCTTTCTTTAACAAAAGACATGCATACTTTCCATTTGTAAAATATCACATTCCAGAAAAAAAGCTCGTCTGGGCACCTGAGATAAAGCCTGTCTCCACTTTATGGAAAAAAAATTCAAGCCCACAGGGACTGTCTTGTCCTCCAGGTCCCTGGAATTCATTTCCTGCTCCATTCACAGATTTGCAATTTCATTAACATCTATAAAATTTTATCCCCTACCAAATCTAGTTGTGCCCTGCAACTCATCAGCTTTGCCCAATATCCCTCATCAACCTAGAACCCAAGCAATCAATTTCCATCCCTTTCTAAACAAATTTGGCTTTCAGTGTAGAGAGGTGAAGAAAGGCTGCATCATAGCCCATTTCAGCTTTTCTTAAGGGAAAATATCTAACATATTGATGAGCACTTCTAGATCATATTTACAAAGTATACATGGTCTTTCCCTTGCAAAACATGGCAAATGGAAGCACCTTTGGAATATCCTTCCGGTCCCTCTTCCAATCAAGGATGCTATCAGCCAATCCTTGACTTATATAACAAATAAAAGCCAGGTGCGTGGCATGCCCCTGTAATTTCAACAAGAGGGAGGACCACAAGTTTGAGGCCAGTCAAGATAGAGTCTTAAAAAAAAGGTTTACATTAAATTACACATCTCCTTTTTTCAAATCACTCTTTATTAGTTGTAAAGAAATAAAAGAATTTTGAAAAACTCTTACAATGAGTAGGAAATTTAACATGACCTGAAATTCAGTTGCACATAAATATCATAATCACAAACCAATCAACAGCTGAAAAAATCTGCTACACTGTTGTAGAATTTTAGGAGACCACCAACCATGAAGCAGGAGGATTTATTTTAGGTGCCACTGGCCCAGTGTACTCCTGTACAAAGGCTGAGCCCCAAACAAAGAAAGAGCTCTGGTTTTACACATGTGGTTGAAGGGATTGATCTATCTAGTGGTGTGAAACTGCTGGGCAGGCAAGTTTACAGAAGCCAGATAAAGGTAGTTAATCAAGCTGTGACAGTTTGCAACTCAGTAACAGCCATAGGGAAGGGAAGGGAAGGGAAGGGAAGGGAAGGGAAGGGAAGGGAAGTCTACGGGAGAACTGCTTAAAGTTGAGGAAGCTTGTTTTCCTTTTCAAGTTTTGCTTCAACATCAGAACAGGGAGTCCATATGTGACAATCAAGTGACAGTTCTCAGTTACTACACACTTACTACACACCAGACCCATTCCCTTCATTCCCTCATTTAGCCCTCTGGGGTAGGTAGCACAATTATGACGTTTTTCATATGGAAAAGCAGGGATTGTCACTCTTTGTAATTTGTCAAAAGTGAGAACAAATAACACGGCCAGATTCAGGAGTTCTTAAAACTAAGCAACTGTCTACTTTTCTTAAAAGGATCAAGCTTTAGAATGAGTATGTTTAAGGAGTTGAGAATTTAGGGGGAGGAATTCCGGAAATAATGCCCATGGACAATTACGGTATGTTGATTTTCTACCACTTCTTCCATTATTTCCTCAAATTTTCTCTCTGGCCCTAAGCATTCCTAGTGGGAGACCATAAAAGGCAGTCCTTTAGAAAGTCCTAGGTCTTTGAGAAGAGCAGCGACCTCTAGTGGGCATTCTCTCAAAAAGCATGACTTCAACTCTTCCCTGCCTACATAGCTAGCAGCTGATAAAAATCCCTGTAATCACAACCTCCTCCAGCAAAGGCTCCTTTGCTCTTTGGCAGCTGCCTCTGCAAAAATCGCTTCATAGCTCCACTGCTAGCTGGGTCTAGCCCTGGACTACTCATGGGGTCCACACATCAGGAGCAAGGCGGTTTAAGTACACATTAAATGCCGATAACTTCTCCTTATAGAATTATTTACATTTGGTAATCGGATAAATAAAACTGGATTTACCAAAGTAATCTCCTTATACCATAAATACCAAAATCCACAACATGCTTTCTGCCAGCAATTTAGATTCTCAAGTGTTTTTCTTAGCTCCCAATAACATAACCAGACCACACAGCTTTTTCCTCCCTCAGTATCATTCCCACACCCCCTAACTTTGCAAGTTATGCAGAAATTCTGACTGCAGAGATGTGTTATCTCTGAAGGACCAAGTAGGAAATGTGATAGCTATAGCGGTGGTGGTGAACCTATGGCATATGTGCTTTTTAAGACAAAAGATGTTAATGTAGGAATTTGTTTTTTATAAACTAAAACTTCAGTATATGTGTAACTGAAGTGTTGGCACTTTGCAATAAGTAAGTAGGTTTGGGTTTGCAATCACTGGTCTAACCGGATATTCTCTATCCTGAACAGGGCCAAAATATATCAGAGGTAACAAGATACAGGTAAAACGAAGCACTCTGGAGGAGCCCCATGACAATGCAGTGGGGCTTTGAGAGCCCTGCAACAGAGACAGCCAGAATTTAGAGATGAGGCCCACTTAACAATGACCACAAATCTCAGTTCACCTGGCACCTACATGACTTGAACGCTCAATCTCATGTGAAACGTTCTGCCTTATGTGAAAATTCATGAGGTTTAAATGGGATACACAATGCCTGGCACAAAACAGGGACTTGAATAATGTAAATATAAGGACACAAACACTTCTCAGGGGACTCCTTGGCTTTCTCATTCCTTGACAGATATCAATGAGCATCTACAAGCGCCATTCTAGACACAGGAAAGACAAGGATGGCAAAGAAGCAACAAGTTAGTGGAAAACATGGACATGCCAACCGCACTGGGAAATTAAGTCCAGCCTGATGACAACTATGGAAACCCTTGACCCTAAATGGCTACAGCATTTCTGTAACTTAAAATACCAAATGTAAAAAAAGTACTGAGATGCAGGAAAAAGACATCCTGGATTCTCCCACTACAAATTCCTGTTGAGTCCACAGAAACTAGGCATTTCCATTTTACTAATCCCAGAAAGGTGCTTAGCCTTTTAATGAAGCCAGTATTTTGGAGTCGGAGCTGTTGTTGAACACAGGGACCTCTGGCTGTGTTGGAAACAACCATATGTGTGGTGAAGTTAAGATAACTGCAGCCGAGGATATGAGCTGCTGACACCCCCTATTCCAGACCAATAATGCTGCCAACCTTAGAGACAAGACAATTCTCTAACTGTCCAAATTTACTACTTGGAGAAGTTTCTGAACTGACTCCCAAGGTCCTGCTCAGTTCCCACACTTGCCTCAGTATCCCCTTTCCTTTGTTTGAAAACCAAATACAGTCGCCTGGAGAAGTTTTTTGTCTCAACTCTCAAGGGAATCACAAATTCCTAGAGGGTTTTAAGACCTTTCTGGAGCCCTAAAATCGTACCACTTGTCTCTCTCTCTTTTTTTTCTTTCTTTTTTTTTTTTTTTTGCTGGCCACTCATTTAGGAGACTGGGGCTTAGGCAAAGACTGATACAGCATGACAAGGTCACAGTAAAGAAATGCCTGTGGAGATGCCCAGTGGCATCCAAAGTTGATTTAGTGTCTGGGGGATCTCTGAAGAGCCAGCAGATGATGCAAAGAGTGGGAGGAGACTTCACCAAGCATGAAACCAGAAGGTGGTACCAGATGATCTCTAAGGTCTAGGGCTGTACACTCTCCCACTTGCTCGCCCATAATTCAATGTAAGCACCTTCACACTACTGCAAGAGAAAGATCAGGAGATTACTGCCCTTTTCTGCGATGCAAGGAAGTCTCACATCCCCAGATAATCCCACTATCACCATCCCAACTCTCTTGAGTTCACACATGGTACCACCTACCGGAAGATTCAGTCACTCCTACCTACATCTGCCACTCGCCCAACAAGCCTGTCACCCTGGCACACGCCATTCCCTCCCATTTGCTCAACTCCCTTGCCTACTGCAAGACCCAGTTTAAGAAGCCTTCTCCCTGAAGCCTTCCGGAGCCCCAAGTTACCTGTGGCCTAGTCGGACCTTTCTTCCACCACAGTATTAGGTGAGCTAAAGGACTCAGGAAAACAGCCCGAGTTATTGACACGCAGCAGCGTCCCGGGGACTCACCTCAACTCCTCCCAGGAAAGCAGAAACCTGGGAACGAGTTTCGCTTTAGAGGACGAATGGGGAGCGGAAAGGAGATACGAGAACCATATAGCACCAGATTAGCTTCAGGCTGGACGTCGGGGAGTCTGTGGTCAGGACAACTCGAGAGAGGATGGGCGGTGCCAGACCCCACCAGGAAAAAACAGTTTACACTCGCAGAGACAGAGACTTGAGACAGCAAAGGGGAGCCCTCCCCCAAAGCCCACCAAAAAACCTCTTGCTTACCAGTGGAAGACCGCCATCTTCCTGGTCACATGACCCGCCCTGGTGTGGAGAGGATCAGCCCCTTTCCTCCCTCCAGGCCCCGCCCCGCCCCTTCCTCGCCCCGCCCCACCCCTTCCCCGGCCCCACCACGATTGTGAGAGGCAGGTGTCCGCCCCTGGAGTCCTGGCAACTTCCGCTGGCGCCATAACTGTAAAGGGCAGCTCTCTGCTTGGCAGTTACCAAACGCTAGTTCGCTGGCGCCATGATGATAAAGGGCAACTCTGTCCGCCCCTGTTGCCGAACGCTGTCACCCGCCGGCGCCATGATGGTAAAGGGCATCTCTCCCCTCCGCAGTTCCCCAGCGCGGCCACTCGCCAGCGCCATGATGGGGAAGGGCAGCTCTCCACTCGAACGAGTCCGGGTGAAGGCTTCCGCGGGCGTCACGATTTTGAATGGCACCTCTCCATGCTGCAGTTCCCGAAATCTCATTTCCGATGGCGCCATAATTGTGCAGGGCAGCTCTTCGCTCCGCGGACGCAGTGTGACCCGTGCAGTAGGCGCCAAGTTTCTGAAAAGCAGTTCTCCACCCCACCAACCGCAGGCGTCAGCTTCCGCAGGCGCCGTGCTTCCACAGGTCGGTTCTCCATCCCATAAAGCCTGGGTCACGCCTTCCGCCAGCACCATGATGATAAAGGGCAGCTCTCCACTTCGCCAAGCTCAGGTGACGCCTTCTGCCGGCGCCAAGATTGAAAAAGGCAACTTTTCATCTCGTCCAGTCCAGGCGACGCCCTCTGCTGGCGCCACGATGGGGAAGAGAAACTCCAGACTTCGGAGAACCCTGACCCAGTCTTCTGCCAGGGCCTTGATTGTTCAGGGCAGCTCTCCATCCCATGGACCCCAAGCGACGCCTTCTGCCGGCGCCACGGTCAAGAAGGGCGGCTCTCAGCTACTCGAATCCCAGGCAACGTGTTTCGCAGGCGCCACGCTTGCGAAGGGCAGGGGTCTTCTCAGTAGCCTTCGCACGGCGCCTTTCGCCGGCGCCATGATTATGAAGGGCAGATACTTGCCGCCTGGAGACCAGGCGACGCCTTCTGCAGATGCCATGTTTGTAAAGGGCAGGCGTCTACTTAGTTCCCGCACGCTGACTTCAGCCACCGGCATAACTGTGAGGGACAGCCCTCCGCTCCGCGAACCTGAGGCGTCGTGTTCCGTGCAAGCTACTTTTATAAAGGGCAGGAGTCTATTCACCAGAGTCCGCACTGTGCCTTTTGCCGCCGACGTAGTTGTGAGGGGCAGCTGACAGTCCTATGGAATCCAATCGCCCAGTCCATCGGCGCCTTGAAGGTGAGGGACTGGGCGGAACGGAGAGCCGCTTTCTACCTTCGCCCTTAAGGGGCTGTAAAGAATGCATAGTTAGCCGCTGGCAGGAAGAGTTTCGAGGTCGAACAGTACAGGATTCGGGGGCGCGACGGCTATGTGGCTTGAGCCCCCTTCCTGCTTCATGGGCGCTAGGCGCTTCTGCATGCTGCTCCCTCTACTGACAACCGGGGGTCTAGGAGCTTCCCCGGATTGAAAACGTTTCACTGCGATTTTTCTGCAATCACTTTACCATACTTGCAAAGCCGCAGTCTCCACCCCACATTTTCCCTGAAGGCTGCATTTACCAAATGTTTGTTGTCTGTGGGGCTGAGTGCACTGCATGCTCCCTTGGTTTGTCCCTCACTGTAAACTACGGAAATTACTACCGTTGATCGTTTCTTTGGGGTAACTGAAAGAAACGTTAATCCCGAGGGCCGGAAATGCCTGAATCGGGATTTGAATTCTAAACCCGACCACGACTGGTGACCACGAAGCATCATCTGATCTGTGTCCCTCCTTTACTTCCATGTCACATTTGTCAGTACACGGGAAATGCAACAGAATATACTTGGAGCAATGAGTGATTTTGCACAGACTCCAGGTTTCTCCACCTGTGACACTGGGGTTATAACCCAGGATGGAAAAGGCAGGGCAGTGCTGGGATGCAAGGGGCAGCAGTGATGTCCCTTACCTTTGGCTATATTCTGGTGTATGAGACAAGTAATACAAACAGTTCGCAATTAGACTGTAAAACATATGGGAAGGAAGGTAAATTGGAAGCAAAATCACGATTCTGGTGGCAGTGCCATCAGTCCTTCAAGAAATTGGAGCATTGGGAAGCACTGAGAAATACTGACCAGTGAAGTGAGGAGGCCAAATAGCTGAGAAGGCAATATCAAGTTTTTAATTTAAATTTATTTTTTAACATAAGCGATTAGACATGATTTTTGCCTCCTGAGCAGCTGCTGGATTCTATACAAGAATGTGATGTCATTGGGGTTTTGTTTGCTATACTGGACACTGAACCCAGGTCTTGGAGGATCCTCCTGCCTCAGCCTCCCTAGAGTGTTGGAATTACAAATGGCCTGTGCCACTCTGTCCAACTATCTTGTTTTTACAATTCCTTTTAGAACCTACCCAGATGCCCCTATGGTCCCTTACTTATAAAGCATTCCACCTGTATTTGCTTATTTTGTTATAACTTACTTTTCATTCACAGATGGTGGCCTCCATGTGTTCATGGGACAGTGACCTCTGACCTAAAAAACAAAAGTCCTTCAGTCTTAAGTTTACAAGCAATACCTTCTGGTTGTTTCCACTGTTCCTAACATAGGGGATGAACACATGTATTGAAGGGCAGCAGAGAGTGAGAAGCTCTTCTCACACAGCCTTGCACAGGATCCAGTGAGAACTCAGCAAGACGTTGTTGCATTGAGGAGCCTTTTCCTGCACTCACACTATAGAAGTGGGCAGTAACAAGCTTAGTGTTAATAAAGCTTTGTAAAGTACTGGCTTTGCTGTGAGTTTAAGTCTAAGAGCACTGCCATTTTCTTCAGCTTCCACTGGCTTTTTGCAGGTGTCCAGCTCCTTATAGGCAAAGACATTTCTACCTCATGCAAACCCAAATGTGGATTTAGCACTGGTATAGGTCACAAATTAAATATGGAAACACCTTTCATGGACTTTAAAAAAAAAGTTTATTTCGCCATTTGCCTAGAAGCAAAACTAGTGAAAATTAAAGTACAAAAATAAACACAATTTACATTAATGGACATTCCACTCAAAGTAAAAATAAAAGTAATGTATATAAATAAAAGTTCACCAAAAACAAAACAGTATCTGGCACTTTTATGAGAAAAACCTGTGAACATAAAAAAAATGTATAAAACGCATGCTTTTTACCTTTAGACACTCAAATTTCTCATTCTTAATCTAAAAACCAGTTTTTCCAAAATACTGTTTTACCTAATTTGCATTTATACACACAAAACTTTTTGCATCTATCGTTACTAGAGACTAACAATGGTATAAATAAGCCGAATCCTGAGTTTTCAGAATGATAAAGCACAGTTTATCATTAAAAGGGTAATTTTATATACTTTGCATATAAATAAGACTGGTAACCTAAGACTTGTTTTAAGAGTCTTAATTTTATGGTTCATTCAATAAATGATAAATCTCAAAACTCAATTTATATCCAGAGTAGGTTATTTTCCATCTACAGCTGGATGTAAACATTAAATCTTAAATATAACTTCAAATCAAAGGAAACAACCTTTATCTCCATATTCTCAAGAGGGTATTAAGAATATATATATAGGCTGCACTTTAAAAATACCAATATCTCTAAAATTCATTACAAAGATTAAATATACACAGTCACAATTTTATATGAGAAGCTTAGAGCCCTTTTTAGACTGACATTAACAGTGACATTCTCTTTCATAAAATAATGTTCTTGGTAACATTTGTTAGTTGATATGCTTACTGAATATGTTACTGATGAAAAACCTTAAGCATCTGTGCCTTTTAAGTAATACAGTATTTCTAACTTAGGCACTATTAATATCCTATTTGAAATATGGATGTGTAGCACTCTATATAGCCCTTTATTTTCTCCTAAGTCAAGCATGCTAGAAAAGGTAGATTGTGAAGAAATAAAATATACGACAACTAAATAGAAAATATAGCTGCATGCAACGAATTATTTCCACTTTACAGAAATGGATGTAACAATGTATTCTTGGATGCTACGTACAGGAAAATTGTATTGTCTTCTCTAGCTCTCTCACCCTCCAGACTTTAATGTGACACAACCGTTTCTAACAGTACTCAGTAACATAAATGAAACCTGACATGTCTTAACAGTTAAGTGTTGTTGGCAGGAATGTGTGCATCTGACCAAAATAGTGACCACACTCCAAGAGTTTTATCATGTGGTTATTAAGTCAGCATAGTGTTTAAATTTACAAAACCAGGGAAACTTACGTCTGCAATGATTTCTCTTTAAACAGGACCATATCTAATTTGTTTCTCAAGTCCAGCAATAAATATGCAGAGATGAATGAAATTCATGTTTTAGAATTTAATATTTATTTATGTATTTTGGGCTTTTTGAGACAGTTTCACTATGTAGTTCAGGCTGGCCTTGAACTTATTTTGTAGCCCAGAATCACCTCAAACTCACAGCAATCCTTCTGTCTCAGCCTCCCATAGTACTAGAATTACAGGCATGAGCCACCACACCTGGCTTGAACTTAATTCATAATTTGTTGTATCTTTCCAGTATCTTGTAAAACTAAAGTCAGATGTCTTTTAAAGTGTACAAAAATGATCTCTGTAGACATCTGGGCATGGAAAATATGTTTGTATAGGTTAAGCATAGAGATGAACACTAATTTGGCTTCATTCAAACCTAAACATGAAAATGAGAGAGCAAGGCAGGAACTAACCAGACTTGACCAAATGATGAGATGATTGCTCAGCCCTTTGATTTGGTCACTTTGCCTGTGTAAACAGTCCCGAGTTTAATAAAAAGCTTGTTAGGTAGGGAAAATTATATGGGTAATAATCTTCCCCTCTTATCCTAATGAATGTTGTCTTCTTAAATTGTCGCAACATTTGGCCGCTTTCTTTGGGTTTTTCCTGCATATACTCCTAAAAATAGAGCAAAACTAATATTATTTCTCAATGTTAGTTTTTCTATGATACTACTTAGTAGGCATTGGGCTGGCTATATTATCATACTTAATCCTGAACCTCTTATAGAGAGGTTCTAAGGATAATTGAAACTAAGGCCTACTAGAGCACTTACCTAAGCCAACAAAGCAAAGCTAGAAGCAGAAACTGAGAACCCAATTCCATCAGATGTTATTTTACTTACCTTTTTTTGAATAATCACCTCACTATAAATTGATGGTTTATGAATTTTATTACAAGCTCTCTAGTCAAGCATAAACATCAAATAAGGAGATATATTTCAAAACATAACACCAGAGACAAATATAGTTCTTAAAAACTAAATTTTAGATGCTTTGTAGCATAATACTTTAGGATTCTGCTGGAGTCTTAAGAATATGATGTTCTAACAAAAATGAACTTTTTATAAATTGCTTAATAAAGCATTTAATCCCCATGTAGACCACATCCAAGTATAAATCCAAATCTATCCAAAACACAAACATTACAAATCTGAGCAGGAAAAAGTAATTATTTTTCAAGAGCAACTATAGATTGGTGTGTTCAGATTCACAGTTTAGTTGGCATTTTAGTCGGTATACCAAATTATAAATTTATGTAAAACACTGATTCTTCAGTCTTACTCAATTATCTAAAAAGCACTTATATATTAATAAATCTTTAGCAAAAAACAAGAATTTTTGTACTTGTTTAGACATATATTAGTTGTACATGTTTATCTGAGGGTTAATTTCATTTGTTAATAATTATGTTGCAGTGCAGTTAAACCTCAGTAGTTCTAAACCTGAGCTTCATTGTTCTTACCTATAACAACTGCATCTGGTGCAAGATGCAAAACATCTTGTTCATCCTTTATACTGTTCATATAACTCAATCAAAGTAGTAGTTGGAACTTTGCTTTTAAGTTCACAAGTGACAAACAGTGGAGATGAAATGCATGAGAAAAGAACACGATGGAGTAGTTACCGTGGCAAATTGATAATACTAAGCAAAACAATACTAACTCCACAATGATTTTCCAACCAGCTAAGATTTATTATAATATACAAAATATTAACATGGGAAAAACAAAGTGTCTTAAAACTTCATATAACTTTACAAACAACTACTGTCTGGTGTGAGTTCTAAACAGTTTTCTCCCTGACTACCTGATTCTGGCAGTGTCTAGGGTATGCGGGATCCGCAACCACAAGAGCTCTTTCAAAACAAGTACCCTGGCAGTCTCCCAATGATTTCAAAAGAGGACCTCTGACATTATCTCCCCTCTGTGTGTTTGTGATATTATGCATTATATTAACTATATATCTGTAAGAGGTCAGCAATTATTTCAAAATTATTATCAATTGCTTGTTCCCTCATGAACAAATACAATAACGTGAAAAAAATAACATTTTGCTTGCTCCCTCTTAAACTGGAAGAAATCATTTAGTAACAAAAGCTCTAAAATTTGCCTGTTTGCAAATGAGAAAATTATCAATATCAGCTTAATCTTCATTGCCTGGTAATTAATTTACCTGTCTTTTCAATGTTTAGAAAGCAGTATAGTTAAAATCCAGTATTTTTAAATGGATCACATAATTTTCAGTGAGCTTAAAATGTTTTAAGGAGATCAAAAAAATATTAAATCATATGGTTAGGAGCTAATATAATCTCAACACTGAATTTGTCTTCTTGCCACCATAAATAATTTTAAAATATAATTTTCAGTTTCATCCTTAAATAATCATCAAGTAATGAAAATAAGAGATAGAGCTCAAGATTCTTATTGAATTCCTTCCATTTCACATATTCACTTATCTTGTAGATAAAAGAAATTTTTCATCCCCTTTTTGTATGTGCAGATACAAATATTTCTGGGTGGTACACTGCCCCCATGCTGAACAGACCATCACATGATCATTAACTTTTACTCATTTATAAAAAGGTTTTCTGAATTCAGCCTGGATAATTTTACAAATTTTTCAGAATTAAAAATACAGTGTTTTCTATGGAGTTATCATAGAAATCAAGATTGCAGCCACAGTTTCATTAATATTTTTCTGACTGCCACAAAATGGTAAACAAAAAGGATCATTAATGAGAATGTCCAGGAATATTCCAAAATTATGGTAGCAAGTAAAGACAACATGTTCCAGTCATGTAGCCTGAGTTAGGGGCAGCTGTGCCCAACTTTCTAGTGAATGGGCTTCAGGAATTTATTTTCTACACACCTGAGACAGGCGCTCTGTTAGGCACTCTGCTCTGGAAAGGCTTCTGTCTATTCTGGACAACCCCCTTCACTGATGTCTTAGGGGTTCTAATTGAATATAAAAAAATCAATAAGTCACTTATAATAAAGTGTCAATGTTCAAAATTCAATGAAGGCAATCACATTGCATCAACTATTCAAAGCACAAATAAGCTTGAAAAGACTTTAAATCTCATGCATGCACATATTAAGAAAACTACACCTAGTAAGAGATGATAACTATGGTTCATAAATTGTTGGAGAATCATTTCAGTGATACTAAACTTACTATATGGATATTTTAAAATAGTTAATGAATAACACGGTATGAAATGAAAAGTAAAAACATGCCAACATAAGATGACAACTAAAATATATTACACAACAGTACACCAAGAGGATTATCCTTGAAGATAAAACTTTAAGAGCTACATATGAACTTTATGACATTTGAAAAAGTTACCCTTTATATTAATAACACTATAATTCTATTTCTTTCTCAAAGCTAATCTTCAATATTTTTAAATACCCATGTGTGTGGCAATCTTACCCTTGTCTACTAAGTAGCCTATGAACAGGTGCATTCTGTCCTTGGTTTGGCTGAAGGACTCTGTTGAAAAATAAAAAAATTAATTCAAAGGAATAAATTCTGTTTTTCTCATGTCTTTCAATGGATGAAAGATGGTGAGGTTGGAAGTCACTGAGGCACTATGACACATGTTATCATAAAGCCAGCCAAACTGATGACAGCCTAGCAAACCTCCTTATGTTTTGCTCTCCAACAGTCCTAACCTTAGGTTTTTACCAGGAAAGAGATGGCATTAACTCTTGAGCTTTTATATTATTTACTTATAGGACTTACAAAAGCCAATGTTTCCAATACATGAGAGAAGAAAACATCACTGATTATATAAGGGTAGGAAACATGTCAAAAATAGTGTTACTTTTCTAAGAGTTCTAAATAAATACCAAAGATTCTCTTGACTGTGGAGTGCAATCAAGACATGTGTAGCTCAAATTTCTACCAGGGAGAGATTGTCCTAGACAAACCTTCCAAACAGTTAACTTGATGTGATGTTAGTATGACTCCTGAGCTTAAGATCCTGTAGCTCAGCAAGCAAAGTCTTACTGCTATTAGGTAGAACAATGTTGACAAAGAAGAAGTTGGGCATTTATAAAATCTTCTCTGGGGGAAGAAAAAAAACTGTCACTGAGATGAAGTGGTTTGTCTTACCTTGTTTCAGAAGGACTTTGTTTAACCAGAAATTTCTTATTGGGCATTCCCATTTCAGCAGCTCTAACAAATTATAAAAATACGGACATGAACAATACATTTAGAGAAGGGAGAAAAAAGCTTCAAATGTAATGTAGATGACAGAAAAAAAATCATTTACAAACTGCTGCACTACTTAAAGGCCTGTGCTAAGCATATTAAAGACTACTTTCAACAAAGAAGATTTTTAGAAGTTATTAGAAAACATTTCCTATCATGTTTCTATTCCCAGGAAATTTTTTAGACTATCAGAAGAAGAATGTATTTAAATGATATAACAGCAAACGTTGAATAGAAGGAGTAACATTTTAAGATTACTTGATTGACTATCAATTATATAAACTGGATGTTGACA
Source organism: Dolichotis patagonum (assembly GCA_004027295.1). Taxonomy (NCBI): domain Eukaryota; kingdom Metazoa; phylum Chordata; class Mammalia; order Rodentia; family Caviidae; genus Dolichotis; species Dolichotis patagonum. The sequence continues at coordinate 33,542 of PVJX010008978.1, read as the reverse complement.
AATTAAGTCATGAATACATTTATCAAAAGATGAAATCAGATTCTGACAACTGATTTTAATGATTCTATACAAAAAGGGTTGTCTGTCAGTGAGATTGCAGAAGTGAACTGTTCTTTATTTCTAATCTAAATATATACTTGCTTGCTTTAGCATTACATACTTAAAGTTTAAATAGATAAACAGATGACTAAAATTAATTGAATGACGACAATGTGACATGATACCAAAATAACTTACTTCATGTACTTCTTCCTATCGAGAGACTTCTGTGTTGCAGCTGAAAGGGCCACACGTGGACTTTTCATCTTATCCTTTAAAGTACCAATAATACCACGTTGTCATAATACAGGATGGTCACAGATTGCATGGAAAAGCTTCTCTTTATCAACATTTTTAACTTTAACTTAGCTGTTCATTACAATTGAAGCAGTCTGATTCTAAAAATTAATGCATTTTCTCCAATGAGATAACATAAATTCTGCTTGTGTTTCTTATGCCAATCACACTTGGATTATCAGTTCAAACCAAAAACTGAAAACAGTCTGATTTATAGGATAGCAAATTAACTTAGATCCTTTTTTCTAACTCTGATTTCAAAAAATGGCAAAACCTCGCTGGGTGTGATGGTACACACCTGTAATCCCAGCACTCTGGAGGCTGAGGCGGGAGAATTGCTGGGAATTTGAGGTCAGCCTGGACTACACAGTGAAACTGTCTCAAAAACAAAACAAAACATAAAACATCAGCAAAATCCCTAAGACAGTTTTCAACAAATTCAATCAGACACAGTTGGTTTTTTGAAAGCTACCCAAGCAAAACATTCAAGGCTTCAACTCCGAAATCCAACTCAAATGTACAATTCTTCCACTGCGCACTTCTTTTACATCTGCCTACAGATATAAATGTTGCTAGTGACCCTGTAAGCAAGAATTATCACACGGGTGCTAAAGTCAACAAAAAATAACATTCAGCTTCAATTATTCTAAAGCCAGAAAAACTGCATTCATTAGAAAAATCACATCACATACCATTTGCCTGAGCATTTTCTCTTTGCGAACTTCTCGATCATGCTGCAGAATAGACATTCTTTCAGCTGCATCCATTACAAAGAATATGTCATGAATACCATACAGAGCAGCTCGCAACTACGTACAAGAGAAGAAAATATTGTCCACATTTAAAAGATGAAGTTACAGTTCAGTAATACAACATGCACTATGCCTACTTCTTTTATGTTGAGTAGCAGTCACTGAAACCTGTTTTTAGCAAGTAAATGAAAAGAGAAACACCACTGCCTAGGGCTCTGATTGTTAGTGGGACAAACAAGCTGCCAGGGCAGGTGCATTTACCTGTGCCAACACTCTCTCCTGAAGTGATGCATCTTGTGCTGAGACAATGCCTCTCTTTAATGGTGCTTCTGACTGAAAGTTTCTTATGAATTCCATAGTATCCTGAAAAAAATAAATGCTCCTTCTAAAATATTTTTCTAGAAAGTTTTAAGATCAGTGAGTTTTGCTGGGCATGGGGGCACATGCCTATAATCCCAACACTCGCTGTGAGTTCAAGAACAGTCTGGAATACAAAATGAATTCAAGGCCGGCCTGAAGTACATGGCAAAATCCTGTCTCAAAAAGATAAAAAAAAAAAAAAAACAGTTTCCTTTTGTTCTTTTTCTCAATCAGGCCAAAATGACTAAGAACATAAATAAAACTATCAATGATAGTATGTCAAACAGCACCCATACTCAGGTAAAACAAAATATATAAAACTACTCCACTTACACATTGTTTTTAAAATTTAGGAGAGTATCAGTCTCCAGCTAGCTGGGACCACTATGTCCCAGCTCCCACCAGGGCTCAGATTCTGTGCTCCCTGCTGCAGTGAGCTTCCTCAGGCTGGCTGAGAGGTTCTGGGGCTGCAGCCAGCTGCCAAGACTGTGCAGAATGGTGATGGCCTCTGCACCCACATCCTTTCCTTCTCCAAGAGCTGCCTGACTTGGTTAGACGGTCCTAGGATAGGATTCTCACTGCATTACTCCACCATTAGTTCACATGCAGTATCCAGGGACTGAAATGTCTATCTGTGAGAGAACAACTGGATGCTATGCTAAATTTCAAATTTGGAGAAGAAACAGAAGAACCTCTTGGGGCTAAAGAGGACGGTGATGACGATGTTGACCCTATTACAGAATTTAGATCTGTGCCTAGTGGTAAACCAGTGTTGGCAGAGATGTCCACTGCAATGTGTGAACACCCTGCCTTGTATCCAGATCCTGACGATGGAGTCCCAGATGGTTATGGTGAAAAAGAGCACCATGTGGAAGCACATGGACAAGGACAGGGGACAGCCCCACATTTTATATCTATGACAAAGGATTAGCCCATTTAACAGCAGAAAGGCAAGTTACACTGGAGAGCAGAAAGCATGCTCTTTCAGTCTTTGAGTGGCCAGTACCACATGGTGGGGGTCCAGACAGAAGATTCAAAAAGACATTATAAAGATGACATGGAGGCAGACAGTGGGGATGCAGATGTTGATCACTGAAAATGATATAGGCTGCTTTAAGATTTTGCTTTACCTGTAGGAAAGAACTTGCCTTTTCTACTCTACACTGGGGTAGGTGAAAGTCTTTTTCATTCTCCAAAATTCACTTAGATCAGTACTTTTTTGAGACAAACTATACCGAGACAGTAAATCATCACTGGCAGACAAAACTATGGCCCCCATTCACAGAGATGAATGAACTTAACCAAGGAGGACTGATACTTCATCATACACCCCCAAACTTCTCTGTGGCTAGGTTCCCTCTGGGTAGGCCTCTAACCCCAGCCTCTACTGCATGCATCCTCTGTAAGCGAGCAGGCCTGGGAAGGGAAAGGCACAGTAACTGGGCAGTGCAGGGAGGCTGCATGGGAAAAGAGAAGCTAAAGCTGAGAAATGCCTGTTCCTAAAAAGGCCCACAGTGCTACAAGGAAGGGCAAGGATCACAGAGAAAGTGTAGCCCATGCTCATTCTCCACGGGGGCAAAAGGCTTTTCCTAGTGTGAGACCAAAATTAACTCAGGCTGTTCTATACAGGCTGAATCTTTGAAAAGATTCCAGCCACAGACCCTATAAGTGACACTCGTGCTTCCACTTGGCTGAGGCCCAGCCTGCTCCATGCAAGTCAGAGAAAAATCCGTCATGTTCATTCCTCAGGTTAGTTTTCTGTTACAGAACAAGTGAAACTGGGAGGACATCCTCAAAAGTACTTTAAATGATAACTGTCTTGTCTTTGTAGGAGCTTACCAAACAAATCTATGTTTTCTTATTACTATACTCTCCTTCTTGACCAAAACCATTAATGGGAATTGTTTTTAAAGACAGTCTGGCAAAAAAAAAAAAAAAAAGGAGGAATAATCACTTTAAAAATACCTATATTACAATGACTAAAAATATTTGATCTAAGTTCTAAATTAATGTCAGCTCAGCTGTCAGAAGACTGACAGAAACTAAGATGGAAGCGAAATACAAAGAGTTGAAATACAAAGGATTTACAATGATCTTACTTTTACAGTTTGTCATGGAAGCGAAATACAAAGAGTTGAAATATAGAGGATTTACAATGATCTTACTTTTACAGTTTGTCGAAGCTGCTTCAGCTTATCTGTCTGCATAAGCCTACGAGTAAGAAATCCCTTTGCCATGGCAGTTATTTTGTTAAATTTTGCTTGTACTTCTGGATTAAAAACCTAAGAGAAATAAGACAGACACAGTATTTTAGGAACCTGGACATTATACCTAATTCTCTTCTGTTTCTGCAGTCCTCAGGACTGGACCAAGGACCTCACACATACTAGGCAAACACTCTACTGTGAGCTACATCCCCAATCCTCAATTGTTTTTTCTTAATCTACTACAATCAACTGAATTCCTCACTATATATTTACTCTGTGTACTCTAATCTGTAACAAGAACTATTTGATGCATCCCCCAAAACACTGATGCTCATTTATATAGCCTAAAATAATGTAGCTTTTTAAAGATGGGCTGATATTTAGACAGATAACATACATCACATTTGCTCACCTGAGGCCATCTAGGTTGGCCCCTTCCAAAAGGCCTAGGTACTGAGAGTCTGGTCATGCCACTAGTTGAGGATCCCCAGAGGTAGAAGGGTACTTCATTTGCAGAACCACAGCTGTACTGTAGGCCAGAAATTGTGAAACCTAGAGAAATATACATATAATATTATGCTTGATGTCATATAATCAGAATATGCAAAACATTCAAATAAACATTTGTGATACTCATTCAGAATAACTGCCTCTGAAACTGATCCACACGCAGCCTTACAATATTTATGGACGTTAGGCTTACACACAGGAGGATCTTTTCAACACGAACAGCACTGCAAGATGCTGTGAAGATAGGCCGTGACAGGGACTGGGGAATTAGAGGTAACTGAAGATCACTGAGGAGATAACGAATGGTGTTTGCACGTGCAGTGCATCACCTGCTGTGGGGATGACAGACGGGCTCCAAGCCGCTCCCCTGACATTCCCCTTGTGAGGTAGACTTTTCTCAGAAACACCTGCTCCCTGGTCTTTGATCTACTATAGGATTTCATGTTCACTGGCTACTAAGCACCTGGAGGATAGCACTGGGATGGGCATGGAATTGAAGAAGGAAGTTAGTTTTAAAGTGTGCCAAATAAAATATCTTACTATAGGATAATTTTTTTTCAAATGAAAAGGATTTTTTCATATTTACCAGAACTATGTGAATTTGAAGTGCGAAATGAATCCACTTGAGACATCATTGTTTCCAACAAACCTGAGTCACTTATTTTTCTCCATTCTAAATCTACTGTATTGTTGACATTCAATTCAGAGACTTCCGCTGTAATCGCTTCCCTCTCTTTTAGTATTTTCTCCTGTTCTTCTATTTCCTGTAGATTAACAGTTTATTATAACATGCTGGATCTTTTATTTAGTTATATCCCAAAACACTGTAATTCTAAGCTTAACCAAAAGTATATGTAAGCGACAGCAAGTTATTATTTATTTCTTCCTCAAAATCATGACAACTTACTTCATGCTTCTAAAGAATGATATAGGCAAAAAAAAAAAAAAAAAGATATAGGCCAGGCATAGTGGTGAATGCCTGTAACCCTAGAACTTGAGAGACTGAGGCAGGAGGATCTGAGTTTCAGGCCAGCCGGGGCTATATAGTGAATTCAAGGGCAATCTGAACTATACAGTAACTGCCTGTCTCAAAAAAAATAAAAAATGATATAATAACCATAATAATTTTATAACAAGTATCTTTCTTATCCTATTGCTCTTGTAGATTGTGTATTTCAGCATCTATAAAACATCTTTTAAAAATACAAGTTTCAAGCAGCATGTGGTAGCACACACCTATAATCCCAGCACTTGGGAGGCTGAAGTAGGAGGATCTCTGTGAGTTCAAGGCCAGCCTGAGCTACACAGTGAGTTCAAGACCAGCCTGAATTACAGAGCAAGACCCTATCTTGCTCTGTAATATATTTTTATATATTGAATTATGGATAAAATTTTTATATTTTGAATTATGGATAAAAGTATCTTTTTCATTAATTACATTACTTTTAGATACAGATCTAAATACAGATCCCATTTTGACAATTAAAATACTGTCTATGTATCAAAGCCAGTGATTCCTTTAAATTAAGATATGCAACATTACAAGTACTTTAGACAGGCCCAAATCCATTAGCATTCATGAATACCTCTCACTTAGCAGCCCCATCCCTTTACATTTTAACTCTCACCTTTTGCAGTCTTTCCTGCTCCCTTTCCTGCTCAGCTATGAGCAGTGATAACTGTTGGGCATGCTGTTCTTCTAGTCTCTTCCGCATTTCTTCAAAAGCTAACATCTTGCTTTTTAGTATATCCTCACCTTCTGAAAATAAATAAGTTCTCTCAATTTAGAAAATTCACTACCTGTTTGACTGATATTTAATACCATCAATTTAAATTATGTTCTGACCAGAGGATGCTTGGATCTGATATCATTCAAGCCAGGTCATCAATTTGAACCACACTGTCATCCATCATTCCTCTTATTTCATGTTTCCCAACAAAGAAATGCTTGCATCTCATCACTCCTCCAACAGACCCAACCCCATCATGATCCAACCTGATCAGCCAAGACAGTATATTCAAGGAAGAATTTAATTAATTTCAAAATGTGATCCTCAAACGCACCTCAACACCATGAAGTCTTTTGGCCCTGCCCTTCTCCAGGATCTCTGGTTTTGTACCTTGTAGTTCTGCTTTGTTTTGATTCTAAAGTAAATGATACTTTGATGGTGGAAAGCCTTCTCAGTTTGAGGTTCAAAAAAGGACTGTATTAAAATCCCAGACAGTTTAGTTATTAACTCAAAAAAATTAAGAGAAATCACTATAACTATGCAAGCTAACTAAACAGAAAGTATGGAAACACTGAAATGCTGAAATAGCAAGTATTATGCAGACACAGCAAGTATTTATTCATAGATCAATGAACCATTCTCTACAAATATACAGTCAGTGATTTTTATTGAAGACAAGTGCTATTGTCTTACTGCTATAATCTTCCCGTAACTGGTTCCTAAATACATTTTACTGAGTTACATTTGCATTTGCATTATTTGTGTATAGTTTTTCCAAGGCAAGAAGAACTGGAAAGTAGAAGAATTACAACCCTCAAGAAAGGAAAGAGCCCCTCAGCATAACCACTCACCTGACACAAGTCCTTTAGGCTCTATCTCAACAGCCTAAGATGGAGATGTGTCCTGAGTGGCCCACCAGGCTATGGGTAGCGCTAAGCTTGTCACACTGTTTCCCTTGCTCATTTTAATAGCTACCTGGTGGCCTCCATAACTGACCTCATCCTGCTTGCTGCAAAGGGGGTTTTATGATCTTTTGCTAATCAGAAGCAGCTCTTAGCCATGTTAAGTTGTCTACCTGGAGAATCCCAGATGGCTTCCCAGATACCAACTGCTGTTGTTAGACCTTGTATGAAGGTGGTTTGAAGGATTCTGCCCTAAACTTGTTTTCCTCAGAAGTTTTAACAATTTAATGTACTTGACTGGTGTCTTCTGTATCGGCAAGGAAGAATTCCAAACCGGGGCAATAAAAGAGCAATGAAGAAGAAATACATGCATTCACAGGCTCTTAATACAAAATTGTATAAAACAAAGAGATATGAAATAATGTTTATCAACAAAGTATTCTTCAAACACCACTACAGACCTTTTTTGTTTGTTTGTTTGGTTTTTTTGGCTTTTTGAGATAGAGCCTTGCTATGTAATTCAGACTGGCCTGGGACTCACTAGGTAATCCGGGCTAGCATCAATCTCACAGCGATCCTCCTGCTTCAGTCTCTTCAGTGCTGGGACAGGCATGGATCACCATATGCAGCCTCTCCAAGCCTTATTTGTGATGTGTACTCTAGTAATTTGATATTAACATGTTTACTGAAGGGTCAACTACACATGGACATCTGATTTCAAATGAAAGGGTGCAGTGGCAAAAACATTAGAAAGCATATCCAAAGGAAGACATCACAGCCATCCACTGAATTAAAATCATGATGTTTAGTAGAATTATTTTTTCCAATCATTAATATTTTCTATAATTCTAAGTGTACTCTGAAAGTTTCATCGTTTATATAAGAAAATTCTTTCCAAAAGCCTAACAAATGGTAATAAATTATAGCTAATCATATATTTTCTAATAAGATAAATGAAATTAAGTGAACTTATGAACAGATGAAGACAATTGTTTTTTTCAATATGTCAATTAAAAGTATTAAAACAAGCCAGGGGCAGCGGCACATGCCTATAATCCCAGCTGTCCGAAGGTTGAGGCAAGAGGATTACCGTGAGTTTCAGGCCAGCCAGGGCTATGTAATGAGCTCAAGTCCATCCTGAACTACCTAATGAGACCCTGTCTTAAAAGAAACAAATAAATAAATGTATTAAAAAAAAATCCACCTTCTTGGGAGCTAGCAAATACTTCAAAGGTTTCTTACCTTTGGTGCTAGTTTCTAGTACTTTATTCTTGTGACTATAGAAAGATCCCATAGGGTATCTTTTCTCTGGCAAATGTCTGTGCTCTTCAGTGGTTATCACATAAGGACAGTTTTCCTTCTGCAAACCATCCATATCTAGATCAAGTCTCCGCTTAACTTTTTCAAAGCTGTTATCCAAAAGCTGTTCATTTCCACAGGACACCACTGATGTATCCATCTGTGGTGTGGTGTTCTGGTTTTGCTTCAATAAAGGAGATGGATTTTTCACATGATAAGACTTATTTAGTTCTATTTGTGAATTGCAGGAGTTTTTCTCTAACATACTGACTGACTTGAGTCCACTCACAGTTTCCAAGTTTTGACTTGCTATACACTGACTAGTGGTGGCACACGGCTCATGCAATTTGGGTCCTGTAGTACAAGGAGTATTAATTTTGTGTGCTCCTCTGACATCAGATATTAACTGGCCTTCCACAGCAGCAAGTCTGTGTGTAACTTTATTTTCTAATTGATTTCCCAAAGATTGACACACCTGACTTGATTTACCTACAGCCACATCTTCTATGGCTTCGGTAGCATTTGTGCAGACGTAAATTTTGCTTGAACAAACTCCTGCTAAATCAATTGGTAACTTTGGCACAGTTTCAGATATAGTTGTTTTTTCATCAGTATCTGGAACAATTATGTCCACTGTTTGTTCTTTTCCTTTAGGGCTTAACTCACAGGCATTTATTGGGTTATTTATAAGTATCTGACATGCTGATGGTGGCCTGGAACGCCTTCGATGCATTTTAGGGCTCATACTTGGCTCAGGACTAGGTAATTTGGCATATGAACCCGTAAGGCTTTTGATCACATTATTTTCAGTAACAAAAGTGGGAATAACTTTAAAATCAGCCTCAGAATCCAGAACAGTGGGATGGCCGGTTTGTACAGGAATATCTACTTTAGAAAAGCTAGCTAAAACAGATGTATTCATGCTGTCTGCTTGAGAAGAAGCACCTTGGAGAAGAACATTTGATTTATTAAGGCTTGGTTTATCAGGAATCACTGAGCCACAGTGTTTGCCTATGACCTGGACTTTCTCTTTCACACAGTCGCTCACTTTAGCAGCATCATTTTCTTTGTCTGAGTGACTGTCGTTAACGCCCCTCTTTGTACTGCTCCTCAGACTGCGTCTAGACTGTTCTCTTTCTAGATAGTCCTTTGACTTTTTCAACAGGTTCTGAAGACTCATTATATACGGGTCTGGAGTGACTTCTGCCAAAACTGGTAGATCTTGTTCTTCAGTCGTTGAGACCAGAACACCAGAAATTAAAGTCCCTTGTGATGTTGCTGAGGAGATCTTTGGAGATGTTTCACTTTCAGTGTGATAGCTATTTGAACTATCACATTGCTTTGGAGAATTAAATCCTTCTGTATCTCTAGCTAACTCTATCCCATTAGGTTTATGTTGGTCCTCATTATTCAGGGGCAAAGCCCCAGCTGTCTGTTCAGACTCTGCTAAAGTAGAATGGTCAGTAGTGCTTGGCAAGCTATTTGGAAATGTAGCAGGAACATTCAAGTTTGTGACTTCTGAATTAGAGTAGACTGTGTTGGTCTCCCACTGATCAAAATCACTGGCTTTACGTGCTTTTCTAACCTAAACAAGGACATTAAAAATTAGTATTTCTTCACTGCACAAATAGCTTTTGTTTTCTAAAATAAAACAGAAACTGAAGGTTCCAAATTATGACATTTGAAAACACAAGAAAAAGCAAAGACAGTTTCTATGGTATCCTATATCACATGGGACTCAAAATACTAATAAAAACAACCTAGCCTATTTATTAAAAGAAAATTAACCTATTTGGTAAAATATAAGTATATAAATGTGTGTATACATACACATATATATATATATATACACACACTAGTGATGGGTTAAAACAGCCTATTAATGCATTTTTAATAAACAAAACAGGTATTTTCTATATTAAGATAACTATGCTTAAGACATCTAACAGAAAAAAATAAAATTACATTTTGTATTTAAATATTTCAACTTTGCAAAAGACTAAAAATAACAAATAATAGATATTAATAGATAGTAATAATAGATTCTAATAACCAATTGATAAAGACTATACAAGCACATATTAAACTGACAGAAACCACTATAAAATATCATAAACCCTGAAGTTTTCAATATTAAAAGATTTTGGGGTTGTTTTGTGTGTGCTTGTTTTTTTCCTGCACCATATGGCACTCTCATTTTACCTTACAAATCCCAAGACACACAATGGTCTCCAGGTACTAAACAATAAACAGTACAATAAGGTATACTTAGTCACTACCTCAGGGCCAAAATAAACCAAAACAGAGGTGCTGTTGCCAAATCCATGAATATGTTCATATGTTTAAGCAAAACAGAATATTTTTATATAAAATCTTTCATATTTCAGATTTGTGATATTTAGCAGCTATGTACTTTTTGTACATCGTTCAAATAAGCTTTTGGTTAGACAAGCTACATTAAAAAATCTATCATAAATTCACAGATTTTACATGTGAAACAGACCTTGGAACTCTATTTGTATTATATAAAATTTCTCTTGAATAATTAATTCATTACAGTTCAACATTGTATATGTTGTATTAAAAAGAAAGTTTTGGAACTTACTAACAATAACTTCATTTATAGTATATGTGAAATCTTCCTCTATAGACCAAAAAAAAAAAATGCCATTTTTATTACAATAATAATTATCCAGTAAGTCAAAAACTCCACCATTCTTAAGTTAATGCTATGTATAATAATTTTAAATTTAATACAGACAATAATTATCTGCAAATTACAATATGCTATCCATCTGCTATAGTATCTACAAAGAAATGAAGGTAGCAGCAAGAAATAATCAAAGGTTTTTTATATATATGTCATCTACTATGAATCACAAAGAAAAACCACAAATTCCTAAGACAGTTAAAAAAAAAAAAAACTAGGCAAAACAGTGCTACATATGGCAGAAATTATTTGTTCACCTAATTCATTTTTTAGTATGATGACCCAGACCTCGAAACAGTTTATACAAATTTAAGTTAATCTAAATAAAAATATAATAATTCCAAGAGATATGGATGTGTTATTTAATGCTTTCAGTTTAGATGCAGAATATATTTAGGTAATTCTATTTACTTAATCTGAACCGCACTTCTTGTGTCTAAAAGTAGAATTTTCATCAAAAAAAACTGGGGACGTTATTACTTTAGCAGAAAATGAGAAGGTTCTTTAGTAAACAGTCTAATTAATTCAGGGGTTAACTACAATGATCAATTCTACATTGTGTCACTGAGAATTCAATGTTTTTAGAGTCCTAAGACAAAGACAATAAGCAATTATATTCAGTGTATAGTTCCACTATCTAAGTATCCTCTGATTCAAGTGAGCAACTGAATTCTCTCTGGAGTAACTGAAATAGAACATCACAAAATTATAAAGCTTCTCAAACAATGGTAAGGTATATTAGTAGTTATTTGCAAACGTGTTTATGAAGAAATATCAATACTTAAGTTAGGACTTGCTAATAGTAACTTTAAACAGTTTGAATTACCTACCTGGACATTTTCAAGAATCTCTTGGACACGAGTCAGTAAAGCCTTCTTCCTGTTAACCTGTTTTCTTGCTTCTATATCAAGTGCTTTCTGCTTTTCTTGTTGTATTTCATTTCTTTTTTCAGTATTAAGCTGTAAGACATGAAAATATATAACTTCTCAGTGATAAAAATATAAAATCAGGGAGTTTTGAATCAAAACTATTAAAAAAGTCATAAAAAAATTCCAAAACTGCAATATTCATCTATCAAATAAAACATAGAAGCATGGAGTAAATCCATAGAAATAAAATTTTGCTCATAAATAAGTAACTAAAGGAGTCACAGGTGCTATACAATAAAGCAATAACCATCAAATAGCTGATAAAAATATTGTTTTAAAATTTTTTCCTCTCCCAAGGCATGTATTTATCATGTGTCACAAACATATACTAATAAAAAAATAGATAAATAAATAAAGCTTTCTACTATTTGCATACTACCAAGAATCATCATAGTATGGTGGTGAATCCTTGTAAACCCAGGATTCAAGAGGCTGAAACAGGAGGGTAGCCATGAGTTCAAGGCCAGTTTGGGCTACATAGTGAGTTCAGGGCCAGCCTAGACTACATAGAGACACCCTGTCTCAAAAAAAAACAGTATGCTTTTTAAAGAGCAAATAACCAAATGGTAGCAAATGTTCATCAGGGTAAGCAAATGTTCAAACTAAACATCACTAATAGAGGGACAACTAAACCTATATAACTTCTGATTTAACTTAATATGATATACATGGCATCAGCTCGAGTTCTTGCCAAAAGTACTTACTTGACTGTAAGCAAATTTTTACATTTAACTTCCAGTTTGTGGGAGCTACACGTTAAAAATCACTATGAGGAAAAAGCTGAGAAATCCAAAATGTAAGGCATTCTAAAAGATAAGCGGTCTGGTCTCAAGAAACTCGATGTCATAAAAAAAAGTTTTTAAAGTTGAGGGACAGTTCTATACTAAAAGAGATTTAAAAACATAATAAACTAATGCTATTTGTGAACTCTGAGTGGATATACATTAGAAAAAGATGTTTTGAGTATAAGTAAAAAATTTGAATATGGGGCTAGGGATTTAGCTCAGCGGCCTAAGCATCTGTCTGGCAAGCCTTGGGAGGTTGTGAATTTGATCCCTGGTACAAAAAAAAAAAATCTGCACAGAAAAATTGGAATATTAACAGAATATTAAATACTATTAATTTTGTTCAGCTGTAATAATGGTATTGGGATTTTTTATAGGAAACTATATGGCCTTTATTTTTAGAAAATATGTAGTAAGATCTTTAGGAGGAAGATCTTCAATTTTCAAATCATTAGACAATTTTTTGAGTGTATGTATGTGTACACACACAGAAAAAAATCACAAACAATAAAGATAACAAAAATGTTTTAAAATTGCTGAATTTAAATGGTAGAAATATGGGTGATCAGTGTATTATTCTTTAAACTTTTTAATGTGTAAAAATTTTATTACAAAAAGTTGATAGAAAATATTAATCTTTTAACGTTTGACTAAAACAAAAAAAAATTTTTTTTGAGACAGTCTCACTATACAGTTCAGGCTGGCCCTGAACTCACTATCTAGCCCAGTCCAGTCTTGACCTTGCAGTGATCCTTCTGTCTCAGCATTCCAAGTGCTAGGATTACAAGTGTGCGCCATGCCAGAATGAAAACAAATTTTTCAACTTGCTGTTTTTCTAATGTAATTTGCTAATTTAAATCAAAGTCACTTACATTTAAAAAATACTCAGTGGGGGCTGGGGATATAGCTCAGTGGCATAGCACCTGCCTGGCAAGTACAAAGTCGTGAATTTGATCCCTAGTACCAAAAAATACGTAAAATTCTCAATGAGTACCAAAGTATAGATGATAAAAAAAAACTCCTCCCTCCTAACAAAAAAACATAACAATCTTTTAAAAGTACAAATAGTTACCATTTATGATTCAGGTAGTACTCTAAGCATTTTACATGTATTAATTGATTTAACCTTCAAAATGGACACTATTATGAAGTGGGCACTATTTTAATCCTCATTTAACAAGGAAATGAAGCAAAAATTCACCCAGCAGGTAAGTGGCAAAACAATGATTTGAATCCACCTCAGAAGTCTCCAAGGCTTTTAACTAATACTTTATACTGCCTGTAACATCCTGCATGCAATAGTTCAATAACATCCTTATACACCTGTATTATACAATTCTATAAAACAGACTAAAGTTAGTTAAACTAGCCTGCTATTAATGGACATTTAGGTTATCAATCTCTTTCATTTTTAACAATGCTAGTTTAACTTGTTTCTTTGAACACACCTATAATTTTAGGATATTCACCAAAAATGAAATTGTTGGATGAAAGTTATGTACACTTTTAAATTCTCATAAACACTACCAACTACTCACCAAAAAAAAATGACTTTTCTTTTTCTTTAATTTTATTAGTACATGTTTGCAATTTACACAGTTTATAATCATCTTGGGGAGTAGTAGTATGTACATATAAAAGGGTGTTTTTTTCTAAATCCCTCCCACCTCCTCCTCTGGTTCCCCTATCACCTTTTATATACTTGCTAATGTTATCTGTCTTAGCTTATAGTGCAGCATATAATGTTTACATTGATTGGAATTACTAGGATCCTGTACATGACACATTGTTATTCCTCTCATTTCTCCTATAAATGGATTTTCTTAGCAAAAATGCATTTAAGGGGCATCTTCCCCACAACCTAAGGAAAACTAGGATCTATCAGACCTTTGCAAATCTGGTAGGTAACTCATTTGTATTTCTCTAACTATGAATAAACATTGGCATCTTTTAAATGCTTATAAGCCTTTCCTTTATTTCTTTTGTGAGCTGCTTTTGTGGTTCACTAGAGAAAAAAAAAAAATTATTTAAAGAAAGTTTACCAGTGGTGAAAGCACAGCCACTCCATGGAAGCGAATCAGTGAGATACTTTCAGCTTGAGCAGGCAGAAAGCTTTCCGTGGATAGTGATGCTTCTTGGATTCTGGCAAGAGTTTTCTCACAGAACTCTTCATACTCCTCCATCTTCCTGCAATCACACTACAAGAAAGAAAAATGTTGTCTTTAATGTGCTGAGAAAAATAGATCTTATTTGACAAAATGTTGTAGATTGTGAAATATTCCCTGGAATTCACAAACTCTGAAACTGGACTTCCCTGAAATGTCCCACTGTTGAAGAGCTAATTCTAGCTTACAAAAACACCTCAAGAGCCCATCAGTTTAAGGTTTGCTTTCATATACTAAAGTTTTATGAACATTTTTGCATGTAAATCAATCCTGAAATGTGATTAGTTTAGAGGGTACCAAGAACTCAATGAAACCTTAAAGAAAACAAAAGTTCTGTACCATTTTACTAACTTCAGATGGTAAAATAAAACACTGTATTTTCTTCAATAAAGTTTATCTACATAACACAAGAAAAACTGTACCATATGAAAGTAGAAATCCAACCAACTATAGTGGCACATGCCTGAAGTGAATATAAGGATAGCAAATTCGAGCCCTGCCCAGGCAACTGAGCAACTCAGTGAGACTGTTTCAAAAAGGGCTGCGGATATATTTCAGTGTAAAGGCCCTGGGTTCAATGGCCAGGACCAAAAACAAAAAACGCTGAAATGCTTTTGGGGTTATTTAAATAACATAATTTTAAAAGCTATTTTTCTATCATGAAGTTCAAAAGCTATTACTTATATATTTTAAGAATATATTTTACCGGGTGAAGTGGCACATGAGTCAGGAGGATAGCCACAAATTTAAGGCCAGCCTAGGCTGCAAAGTGAACCGAAGACCAGCCTTAACTGCATAGTAAGACTCTGCCTCTAAAAACAAAAACAACAACACATGTACACAGGTGCGTACACACATACACACACACACACACACACACACACACACATTCTGGGAACACCAGCCAATCAAGTCAAAGTAGAAATCAGGAAATTGTTTGGCCCTGGGATTAATTATTTTACTACTAAAAATTGGAACCATCGCCAAGCTACTTAAAATAACAGCACAGTAATTTCACAGATTCTGGGAAACTATGATGGTGATTATGAAAATTCCAGGTAATCAGAAGGATCAGGCATCATAATCATTCCTTAGCAACTGCTATATATTTATTGATTGTTTGCATAGCATTGTTTGTGGCTACATTTCCTTTACATAGCCAAGAGAAAATAACAATAGACACTATTAAAATCATAACAAGCAAGGGAATTGGTAAACTGTGGAAACAAAAAACTTAATACAATAATGTTTAAATGTTCCTTTTAGAACAATTAGCTATTTAACAGAAAAAGAGGAGGAAAAGAAATTGAACTCATGCTGTGGGATATGCAAGCACGAAGTCAGATAGAATATGATACTGTCCTAAGCCTCAGAATACTTAAAAATTTAGTACATGGAAATGAGAGGGGCAAATTATAGTACAACTGAAAATGAGGACAAAGCAAATTCAAAATTGTGACTCAATTATGAAAAAAATGACATGTTGCTGCTTTTGACCAACTGATAAGTTTCTTTCTACTTTTCCATCAACTGTAATTATTTCTATACTATTCAACTTATGCAAAGTGAGAGTTTAATTTCAACAAGACCTTTTTTTTTTCCTTAAATGTCTGGTTTTTTTTTTTTTTAATCAGTACTGGGGATCAAACTCATGACCATGCACTTGTAAGGCAGGCACTTATGCCGCTGAGCTAAATCCCCAGCCCAAGAGTTTAATTTCAAAGAAATGGTTCTTCAGAGTGTGAAAGTCATTATTTTGCAAGCAATGCTCAGTGATACAGTGCCTGCCTACGATGCATGGGTTCTGGGTTCATTCCCTAGCACTGCAAAAACAAGCATACAAACAGAAAAAACCAAAAGTTAAAAAAAAAAAAACTTTGTTATGTAATCATTTTAAGTCTAGGTTTCAACCTATATTATGATATTTTAACAACCAAAATATGCAGTAGCTAAGAAACAAAGGAAATCTAAATAAATCCATTTCTGCTAAAATACTTCAAAGTGTTTTTTAACACAACTTACACATTCACTAATACAGGGAACACAATTATATTACTTGTGCAAATAATGTAATATATTTTCTGTGGATATACAAGCAAAGCATGAAATTCAATTTTAAAGGTCTGAAAACTTTTTAAAAATGAACTACCTTTGTAGCAACAATTTTAATATCATAGAAATACACCTCATTGCTTCAATAAGTTATTCACATCCCTTAATAGTGCATTATGTCCTATATATTGCAGATAAATGGTAATATATTATTTCAGAATAATCTATAACATATAAAAATGCATTAAATATTAAAATATAAGTGCTAATATGAAGATTATAAAAACTGCCAAATGGAACATGACTAGATCCTTCTTATCCTTTAGTCTCAGCTTGGATGTCTCCTCCTCAAAGAGGATGTCCCTGATTATCCTATCCTAGTTAACCCTGCCTCAGTCACAATCACATTACTATGCTGTTTCCTACTTTTCATAGCACTTACCAGTATCTGAAATTATCTTGTTTATTTCCTTGGTTTATCTGTCTTCCTCCTCCATAAGAACAGGTACCTTCCCAGTCTTGTCCACTGAATCCCCATGACACAGAACAGTTAGTTCATTAAAATATTGAACAAATGCATTAGAACTATTATGTTAAGAAATAATGAAACCTAGGGAATAAAAAATAGTAAACTATATAGCAAAGAAACTAGCAAAAAAGAATGGAATTTACACAATGATGCAATGTATCACGGATGATCCTATTCCCAAAGAAACTAGTACCTCTACACTGCAAAGGTAGCCATTTAAAAGGTGAGCAGTCTCCATCCCGTGATTAAGCAAGAGGGAAATATATTTCTCACACCACAATTATCACTGTCTGCAAGGTTTTATTTTGAGAGCCTTCACTTACAAGGCCATCCTAACCACAAATCTACTGCCCAATACTCTACCATCCAGCATTACTGGTCCCCTTCCACTAATAACGTCAGTTGCAGCAAGTTCAGACATGCCTTGTCATCTCCTTTTACACCAAAGTACTGACCCTTGAGCAAATAAGCCTCTTTGCAAACCCTAGACTTGTGGCCCTATCTGCTCCTTCCCAGCACTCTGACAGAAATGTCATTGAAGGGAAAGGTAAAAATAACACACGTCTCAGAGAGGAAGTACAGGGAGAAGATCTCTTGATAATCAGACATATTCGCAGCAAGCCACTTAGCATCACTGCACCTGTTTCCCTACCTGTAAAACAGAAACCTTCTGGGTATCAGTCTCAAAGGGCTTCTATGAGAACTGAATGAGCTAATGCATTTACAGCAATTAGCATTCTGCGAGTTAAGCACAAAGCATCAATAAATGGAAGCTGCTTTTCTTGTGAAGTGACCAATGGCGACGACGATTTTTATCACTAACCTATAAACTTGGAGGACAGTGACAGGGTTTGGTTCCTGCTAAGATTCAAAGGTAACTTGAAAACATGGAGGGTGGGGGCCAGCTCTCTTCACTGTTTCCAGACCCCTCACCATCAAATCAAACCAACCTCTAGATGGATACTATTTGCCTGAACTGGGGGTAGGGGACTGGAATTCTAACCAGATTGAGAGAAACAAAAGGGTAGGACCCACCTAGCAGCATCAGGGATGATCAAGAGAATTTGCTTTATTATCCCCCATGCATATGCCCGACAGTCGCAAAGGCCAAGTAAACAGAGCCCCTAGGGCCTTTGGTTGTGGTTACTGAAATGGCCAATGGCCAATGCACACCCTGAGGACGCCTCCCTCTCTCGCACTGTGGGACAGGTAAGAAAAAACGGCCCGAGCAGTCCTTGAACAGTCTCATCACAGGAGGGGTTCTCCGCTGGGACCCGAGTGGATTCCCCACACTTCTGCCTCACCTCACCCTAGTGTTTCATGTCCACCTCCCCCGCTCTTCCGAGGACACACCCGGGCGATGCCAGCATCCCAGCAACACCTCCGCGCCTGGTGCCATCGACCCTCGGCACCCTCTTCCCCAAACACGGTGCCTGGGGAGCTCGAGGTCCAGGAACCCAGCATAGAGCCCACCCTCAGCGCCATAGGGCGCCAACTCCGCTCATCAGGTCGCCTCTCAGCCCAGATGCAGCTCGGTAGAGCCTACTGCTCATGCACACACTTGATCACTCGCGGCCCTGTCAGTTTTTCTCCCTCGCCACGGACCTTGTCCGAAAGAAAACAGCTCAAACGGTTCTGGTAGAGAGCAGCTCGGTCCACCGCCTCCTTCTCCTCCTTCTCCCCGCCATATTACTGGTCTTTCCCGCGGCAACGCGGGCTCCTGGCAACCACAGCACCAGCCGCCACTCTGGCTCCACCCCTCAGGATCCGTACTTCCTGTAGTTGCTTCCCGGACTGTTGAAATCGTTGGACAGCCAGAAACTACAATCCCCAGAATGTATCGCGCGAGCGTGGCAAGGGACATATGCTTCCGGCAAGCGATTTATACACTGGGAAACGTAGTCTTCACTGCAAGCCGGCATCTGTAAAATTGTAATTTGATACACAGTGTGAACATTTCTGGGGTTGGAAACCCCTAGAAGTTTCCTGTGAAGCTGTCACTTTTTAACTTAAACTGTATAAAGATAACATCTCTGTGGTCGTTGGAAAATACAATATTTATCAAAAACAGATTTAAAACATTGCTGAATCCAAAGCCTTGAAATATTCATGCCCTTTTGGAAATCAGTAGGAAAATATGTATGAGGGGAAAAGTGACAGGTTCAAGATGGCAGAAACAATCCCTGAATCTTCTGCCAAATTTCTCTCCACCTAAACACCATATTATCAGCTTTGCAAAATGTTACTTAATAGTTTCTGTCTCCTCAGCTTTACTCTGTAAATCTCTCTTACTGATCTTCCTTCCGGTGCCTATTTTTGCATATGTAAAACAGGACTCTTATCACACCTGTAATACTAAGGAGGCTGAGGCAAAAGGTTCATAAGTCTGAAGCCAGCCTGAGCTACATAGCAAGTTCAAGCATGGCTAACCTGGACTACACAGTGAGACCTTGTCAAAAACAAAATAAAATAAAATCTTAAAAGTATGTATTACAAGAGTGATCATAAGATATAACTGCAATAACTTTTGCACAATTACTGTACTTATGCCTTTAGTAGAAGGAAAAGTAAGATTAGAAAGAAGAGGAACAGTGAAAGGTCACAAGTCATGATTACAAATAACCCTGCCACTGATGGCTCAATTCACTTCACCTCTCAGTTTCTTCATCCACAGAATGAAGAAATCACTAAAATCCCTGCCAGGTTTATTGTTCAATTGTGCACCTTTCCTATGCTCTTTCATTCCATCCTACTCCAGAACATTCTACTGAAATCATTCTCCTGAGGCCATTGAAATAATGTCCCAGGTAATATTGATATAGGAAAAATATGACTCCCAACCTGCTAGATGTCAAATATGCCCAGTGTGTGTCCCCCAAATATTAAAGAATGAATTCCATGGCCCTGAAGCAAGGCCAGCAGATTGCTATAGCTGCTGGTTTCAAACAGGAGCCTAAAGAGAATTCTTTCTGTGGTCTGTTGGCCATTTCATAACTTTCAGAACACATAATTTCAGAACATGTAATGGTCAATTCATCAGAAAGAAATAGCAGGTGAGTGTAGCAGACTTTTGGCGGCCCATAGGAGAGAGACTCTGGCGCCTGGGGATGTGCACCATGTGGTTGACTCTGGGCGCCAGGAGAACAAAGAACTCCTCCCCTCTCTGGGGGGCGCCTGTGAGCCTGCCAGTGCGCAGGCTGAGAATTGAACATCTCATGTCATCCTGTCCCCTGTCCCGTGTCCCCCCCCCCCTTAGCAAGTGGGAGCCAGTTAACTACACATCTTGCAAAAAGATTGGGTATGTTATTTAGTATGAGCTTCCCACATGCAAAGATATGGACAAGCATTTGGAAGAAAACAAGAGACAATATGACAGATAGTAAAGATCTCTGGTTGTCTAGCTTTGAAATTTATGCTTTTTTATGTCCTGTCCTGTTTTGTTGTGTTTAATTTTACCCCTTTAAAATAAAATTAAAAAAAATAAAGAATGAATTCCAAGAGACAAAGGAAGTTAAGAGTAGGAAAGGCTTATTAACAGAAAGTCCCTGAGAAACAAGAGAGAGATGTGTGGCCACTGAGGCTCTGCATCATAGATAATTTGTACAGCAAAATCACAATGGGTATAACATGAATCAGACTGTAATCAACCTATTGGATTACAAGTATAGCAGCTTAGCTAATATTGATCCAACAGGGAAATGAGTCACATAGCAAGGGTATATGGAAAGATCAAAGGAATTCTTGGAAAGGAAGGGGAGTATGGGTCCAGGTGTTCTGATCACCCACCTATGTGTCTGATGGCTATCTGGGTCCACTGGACCAGGTGGTGCTAATTAAAGTATGATCTCAAGTTGTTATTTATTATGAGAGACCTGGCTACCTGATCAGCCACCTTTCCCAGAGAGGAGAGAGGGAGCAGAAGGCTGCTCTGTCCCTTGTTTGTACGCAGGAATGCTGATGTTCACAATATCTCCAAGACAGGACAACAACCAGCTAAGGGCTAAACAAAGAAAATTATACATCCAGGCAGAAAGTTATGTTCCTTGTTAATTATTTACATTTTCTTGAACCCTAGATTGCATGATTGCTACATAATCTTGTTATACTAAGAACAATGGAAACTTCTAGACTCCCACTCTCTGGTTTCCCTTGGTTACAAATTTGTCTCTTTTTCTTTTATTCCTCATAGTAGCTCCTAGGTCAGTTTACAGACTGCCTCCTACGATTTTTCTTCAGGGAGACATGTAGGCCTGTCTATTGCTTTTTCACCCTGAGGCTTGACTCTTTTCAGATTCACCTCTAATGATAATGCTAATGTCTTTATTTTTTGTGCCAACTTCCTTGAAGGCACAATCCTTCTCTGACTGTATATGAATTTCTACCTAACTTAGCTGTCTATAATAGTAGCTCTGGAATCTTCATGTTGTAAAGGCTTGTCTCTATCTGTGCTGGTTTCAGTTATATGGAGCTCAGTTTTTCCTGGGATCCAGGTGATCATAGGTTTACCACAATGGCAGGAGACATCTGGGGTAGCTGAAATGTCCCTGTAAATCCCTAATTTTGGATTCTTAGTCTAAAAGGGGAACAAAATCTTGTAAATTTAGGGCTAATTAACCACATTTTGCCTGCTTTTATATTAACATTACCTAAGTGATTAATATACCCATATGCATGGCTGAGAAGGAATTTGACCTAAATTTTTACAGAAACAAATACAAAATGAAAGTCCAGCATTGACTATGCATTTGTTTGTTTGTTTGTTTGTTTATTGAGACAGGGTCTTACTATGTATTCTAGGCTGGCCTTGAATTTACTATGTAGCCCAGGCTGACCTGTAACTCACACCAATCCCCCTCCCCCTGAGGGCTAAAACTGCAGGCATGTGTTAGCGCTGCAGGCGTTGTTCTGCCTTGTTATCTATTGTGCATTTGTGGGCCCAAATAGAAAGTCATTCTTCTATTTTCATTTTACTTTTACAGCAAAAATTGTTTGTAAGTCCCTAATTATCTCAGAAGAAAACACAAATCGTGGTTTTAATGCATTAGCATGCTAGGACCCAGTACTGGTCTCCCACTCATCTCCAATGAGTTAGCAAGCTAGTATCCATCCCTATAGTGGTCTCCCACTAAGTAAAAGACATACATATACTGTGTTTACTAACAGTACTTGCAACATGATAAATGCTCCATAAATGAATACAGTACCTGGGATATGATAAGTGTTCTGTAAACGTTAGCTGTGTTATAAATAAATAAATAAATAAATAAAAACTTTAGCTGTATTGCTAACACTATTACTCCGCTCTTACACAAAGTAAATCTCTTAACAGGTGGGACCTCTCAGTCCTGTACACAGTACGTTGTGTACAGGCACATGTGTTTGGCACATGTTGAACTGAATCGTATAATAGGATAAGGTTTCCAGAACTTCAGCTGTTTGAAGGCAAACAGGAATCCTTTAGATTTCCACCAGACTCCTCCCTCCCCTCCCCTCCCCTCCCCTCTCCTTCCCTCCTCTCCCCTCCCCTTCCCCACGAAAGAACGTGAACCTGAGGGTTGAAATCGCAATCCAAGATAACCCAAAGCCACTTTGGAACGCAAACCCGGAGCCTAGGCCCGCCCCGTTGCCATGGAAGTGGCTCCGCCCCCTATCGCTGGGATATCCCGGCCCCTGATTGGCTGGCCGACCAGCTTCCTTTCGGGATGTGCCCGCCGCCGCCATTGTGCGGCGCTAGTCCGCTGGCAGGGTTCAGGCTGCGGCCGCTTCCTTGGCCTCTCACCCCTACCCGGCGGGTCCGGGACTCCTGTCCGTGTCGGTGCCGGCGCCGGCATGTGGCTGTGGGAGGAGCAGGGGGGCCTCCTGGGCCCTTTCTCCTTTCTGTTGGTGCTTCTCCTGGTGGTGACGCGCAGCCCCTTCAATGCCTGCCTCCTCACCGGCAGCCTCTACTTGCTGCTGCGCTTCTTCAGCTTTGAGCAGGTGCCCTCCCGCAGGGTCCTGCAGGTGCTCAAGCCCCGGGACCGCATTTCGGCCATCGCCCATCGCGGCGGCAGCCACGACGCGCCCGAGAACACGCTGGCGGCCATTCGGCAGGTGAGCCCCCACACCTCGCGCCCCTCGGACTTCCTATTGCCCTTCCAAAGCCCGGGCTTCTCCTGACAGCCTTCCCTGCGCGCTAATCGTCCTCAAGGAACGCACCTCTCTGCTCCTGGGTTCCGCCCGATTTCTAGGAATCTGCCGACAGTATACAGTATAGACTACAACAGCTGTTGTACTATAACTATATAGTTGTTACAGTCTCAGATGTTGCAGCCGTAAACAAGACAAAACAGGCCTCTGGTTGCACAGGGATTACATCGGAATTGGGGAGGCAGTACTTACAGTAAGCAAAAGATGAAGTGAGTTGAAATGTAATAAGAGGAAGTATGCAGAGGCAGGAGTTAAACTACTGTAGTCGGAGAAATTGTCTCTGAAGTGATATTTGTACTGAAACCAGAATTATGAAAAGGAACCAGTCATGGGGATCTGTGGGTAAGATGTTTCAGAAGGAAGCATCAAGTACAAAGGTCCCAGAGGTCAGAAAGCCGTTGGAGTGTTAAAGTAACAAAAGTGGTGCCCTGATTTGAAGGAGCAGAACAAAATCCCATGAGTCAATGAAATAAGAAATGGGCTATGTTTCATAGGGTTTTGATCAGTAAATAAGTTCATTCTATGTGGATCACCTGTCTCTGAAAATGCCATTGTTTGTCCTCTAAATTACTTGTTCCACCTCTCTATCGCCTTTCTTTCCAGACACACACACACATACACACAGAAGCATGCACAGAATCACACAACCCTGGCAGCTGGATTCCTGGTAAGTGGGCCACAGGACATTCCTGGGGTTACTGATTATCACCCAGCTCTTGGCAGTTTCCTGACTTCATTATAAAGAGAGGTTCTCGGTGAATTAAGCATTTTGGCTCTGTTATGTGTTTTACATTCATAGATTCAACTACCTGTGTATCTGAGGTACCCAAAAACAAATTACATCTGTAGTGAACATTACAGTATAACAACTGTTGATGAATCATTTACACTGTATTAAGTATTATAAGAAATGATTTCTCGAAATATGGAGCCAAGTATGGTGGTACATGGGCTGTAATCTTAGCATTCATAGACTGAGTCAGGAAGATTCCACGTTCAAGCCCAGCCTGGGCAACTTAGTGACTTAGTGAAACTCTGTCTCAAAATAAAAATGGACTGAGGATGTAGCTCTGTGAAGGTCCTACATTCAGTTCCCAGCACCACAAAAGAAAAATAAATAGGGAAAGAAAGAAAAAAAAAACAGAAAAAGCATACAAGAGGAAGTTTTTAGTATACAGTATGTGCAAATATACTTTTTTTTTTCTGTATTGGAAATTGAATCCAGGACCTTCATACTAAGCTACATTACTAGCCCTTTTTATTTTTTGAGACAGTGTCTCACTAAGTTTCCCGGGCTGGGCTTGAACTTGCCATCATCCTGCTTCAGCCTCCCAGAGTGCTAGGACTATAGGTGTACCACTGCACCCAACTACACCATTTCTATAAGGGACTTGAGCATCTGTGGATTTTGGGTCTGTATGGATTCTGAGATCAGTTACCCATAGGATAACTATTATCTAATATCATTTCTCTGAGATACTGTTTTAAAATTAAATAGTAATAAAACATTTAAATACACAAAGCTTCTTCTAGAATTCTACCTTTTGTGTTCAAGTTCCAGCACTTTTTGTTGTATAGACTGTATGCTCCAGGATGTGAAAATCTGGACTGCCTGACCTTTCTTTGCCCAGCTAGGAACAGACAGTATTGTATAATGAATAAGTTACTTAAACGTCCTATACTCCTGTTAGAGGCATATGACTACGGTGTGGCAAACTGGAGCCCAGAGACACTGCTTCTTACCCTAGTCTCAGCCATGACCTTGTTTCCTCACTGTAAAATGGAAATAATAATGGAGTTTACCTAATAAGTTGTGAGGATTGACTTGTTACCAGACAGACCACAAAATGGTGACCTCAACTCAGCCTGCACAGTAGGTTCTTGACTCAGCGCAGAAGAAAATTTCAAAATGCCTCAACAGCAGGCATAGAAAGGTTTAGTTAGGCAGAATTAAAGTCAGAAAAAATAGAGGGCAAGATTCTCAAGACAGAGAGGTGCATTAGCTAGGCATAGTGGTGTGTACCTGTGATAACCTGTAATGCTAGCACTGGGAAGGCTGAGGCAGGAGGATCACCTTGAGTTCAAGGTCAGCCTGAACTACATACCAACACCCTGCCTCAAAAGAGAGAGAGAGAGAGAGAGAAAGACACAGGCATCTTGAGCTGAAAATATTTATATTTTGGCAGGTGGAAGTCTGTGGAATTTGTGAACCCATAGAAAGCTCAGGCTCAGTGTACATGTGAAAGCTACAGGCCTAATTTGCTTATAAAAATGGATGACCTATTTTCCCTAAGAAACATTCTTTGCACACTTTGAATCTGTTTCTCTACCCCAAGGTCAAATTTTTGCTCTATACCTTATCAACTATGCTTATGTCCTGGTACTGTAGTATCTTTAAGTAATTTTGGTGATGGGTCTAGAAGAAAAAATAAACAGGCTTAAGGAATACAGATATGGATAACCATGGGTAACTTTGTGGCCTGAAGGTGCAGTCTTCTTAAAAGTACAATTTTAAAACTACAGTTTTTCTTGTCTCATGGGATTTTACATGGGATTGCTGGCCTAATAAGACGTCCACAAAAGTAAAATCCAAAGATGGCTTGATTCTTTAGAGTAAGGGTGAAAAACTTAAGTCTGAGAAAAAGGCAAACCAGGAGGGCAACCTTTAGTTAATAAAAGCCTCCTGAGTTTTTATGTATAGCCATGTTAAATATCTCTTAGCTTACCATCTTTTTGATTAACATTCTGAGAATAATAGCTTACAAGAGGAAAGATATATTTTGGCTCATAGTTTGAAAGGTTTTGTTATCAGGTTTTGGGGGGTTGAAGTCTCCTTCTGGAGGTGATTTCCAGGTTACTCTGTCCTGAACAAAGATTGGCCAATGCAAGTACAAAAGATAGCAAAGTTTTATTAAAGGTAGGAAAAGAAACAGGCTCTGCAGAGTGAGTTTGGAACAAGTAAAAGAAAAAAAAAATACACCCCACAGCATGAGGGTGTCTGTCCATGCAACAGAAAACACAGTGACAAAAACTCAATAGCAGCTGTCCTTTTTGTGTCACCCAGCCCTCAGGCTGACCGCAAATTAGGCCATCCTTTGGAAAACCTGCTCTAATTCTTGTGAGAAGTCCACATGCAGAGCTTTGAGAACTGTCCTGTGCATGCATCCTCAGATTTTATGATTAGCAGGTCACACTTGCTTCCCCAGCCAGCTTTGCCTGACCCTAATCTCCTATTTCAGTTTCAGTCCATGGTCATGGCTCCATTGCTTTTAGGCCTATAATAAAGCAAAAACATAGCAGAAAGGCATGGTGGAAGAAAGCTGCTCACCTCATGGTGAGCATGAGGTGAAGCAGGAAAGAGCAAGAGCCTGTGCTAATATACTCTGCCTTCCTCTGCCCACATTCAAAGCAGGTCCTCCCTGTCCTCTCAGTTTGCTGTTCCAAAGACCAGTCATCTCTGGAAACAGCCTGAAGACACACCCAGAAATGTGTTTTACTAAGTCCCTATGCCTTTCTCAGTCCAAGTTGACAATTAAGGTTTCCCTTGGTTCTTTCTTTGTGATAGGAGACAGTGAAAGCAGCTTTTTCTAGCCTCCTGTTTGAAAATAAACCTGCAAATACAAGGGCATATATGTATATAAGCTCAAAAAGCTTGGATAAAGTAATATATAGGAAGTAGTATTGCCATGAAAAGAAAGATGATTATTACTATAGAAGAAAAGCACATTGCTCTCATTGTTTTTCATTTCTACTTACCCTTATGTAAGTCACCTTAAAAGGTATCTCAAGGTAGCAAGGTGTGGTGGTGCACCCCGTAATTGCAGGACTCTGTTAGTTGATCATATAATGCATTTGTAAATATTGATTGATGGATGTGTCAGAGCATGTCTGACTGAATATAAATCATGTTGAAATAATGAGGAAGCATATATATGAGATGTATGTACAATGCTTCACATCCTGTTGTATTGCATAGAAACTATAGCTAAATTCCAGTCATATTTTGGTTAATTATATTATATTATGTTATTATATAACATAATAACAATAAGAAACATTGAGTCAAACTGATTCCTGGTCTTAAGAGAAATGAGATAATAATAATTCAGCTTATTAGAATATGAGGTTATTGTTAATGAACTTTTTAGCTGTAATAGTGTTTAGCTACCAAATACAGACTACAGAAGACAAGACTGTGTCCCCGTCTTTGATTTCAGAAGAAAGTTTTATTTCCATAGGAGTTCAGTTTTGTTCTGTCTGTTCTCCATCCTCTTGCACATTTCCAACTTATAATTTATATTCTTAAACATTTTGCTCTGTAAAAATTCAGAGAAGTTCGGACAGTAGTAGAATTTCTGGTAATTGTTAGCTAGATATAGAAGGAAAAATTAATAAATGTGAAATGAAATGTCCAATGAAATATGAAATGCATGTCCAGAAAAACTCTTACATTATTATAAATAGTGGCAAGGGAATGAAATTACATATGTAGTTCATTTTCCATACATGGACCAAAGTATAGCTTTAAAAGTGTAAATCAGATTATATCCTGTTTTTATTTAAAACCTATAGAGTCCTTGTTGGACCTGATTGCAGTGTGGAAAGTTCATGGGCTGGGGATTTAGCGCAGCAGCATAAGTGCCTGCCTTGCAAGTGCGTGGTCGTGAGTTCGATCTCTGGTACAGATTAAAAAAAAAAAATCTGGGAAGTTCAATTCCAATACATTAATTCCAGTCTACCACTTCTGGTGCAACTCAGGGTGAGAACAGAGACAGTAAGACATATTTATAGTTATAAAGAGCCAAGGGGGTCCTAAGTCCAGCCTAGATAATAGTTTACCTGAGCAAAGGCCTCAACCCAGGGCCCAACTCAATTTTTATTAACTTCTAATGAAGGGAGTAACTTGAGGATGAGTGACTGAGAAAGGCCTTATCACCTCTGCAATCTGCAGAAGCAAGAATATGCAGAAAGAGTAACCTGCATAACACAACTGTGGTAGCATCTAATGCTTTGGGTGTGGTGCTTCGGTTCTGATATGTAAACTTTTCTGCTTTGGGAAGTCATAGTCTCTTATATTGAGTCTGGATCCCAGTTGGTAGCTGTGGAGCCATGGCTGTTTATCCTGCCTGGCTCAACCATGTTTTTTGGTAGACACAGGACATGACTGTCACCTGGCTCAAAGATTATGCAATGGGCCAGTGTTGTAGCTCAGTGGCATAGCGCCTGCCTGGCAAGTACAAGGGTATGAGTTTGATTCCTGGTGCAAAAAAAAAGTGTACAATAGCACCTCACCCAGCCCTGTTTACATTGCTTAAAGCCAATTGAAGGGATAAAGAAACGGCCTAGCTGGCTGTGTACATATCAATACATGGAGATAGGGCCAGGTTTAGCCAAAACGGAGATAATTGCTCTTTATTGAAAGAGAGTTGTCCAGGTGGTCCTCCACAAAAACTCTTTAGTGATTTCCTGTTGCAGGTAGATAAAACCAAACTTTTTTCTATCAATGTGTCTTTCTCAAAGCCTCAGCTTTCTCTGTTCCACCCCCTGGGTGTTTTATTAAGATGTTTTTGGCTTCAGGTAATAGAAGGTCCATCATCCAACATCTCAGGAAGGAAACTTACTGTCTCACATAACTCTAGGTATGTACGCGGAGGAGGGTTGGCCTTTGGGATGGTTAACTCAGCTATTTGGCTTGTGATTATGTGCTATGACCCAATGTGGCTTCTGAGGTTCTTGGGGAGGACCAGGAGAAGATGAGTAAAATAAAGAAATGACAAAGCTGGGGTCAGGTGGAGCCTTTATCCTCCTGATGGGAGGAAAGGTACTGCTTAACCACTGTAGCACATTTATTTATACCCTCCAAAAAAGAATGTCAATTTTACACCCACTTCCTAGCAACTTGTTTGCCTGGCAAGCCTGGACCCCTTGCCTTCTTGGTGCTGAAACAACTTGTTTACATAGCTTGTTTTGGTCTCTGTTTTTTTCTGGGCTGGCCCTGCTTTAGCCCCATACATGTTATCAATCTCTAGCTTCAACAGCTCCCAACAATTATGGAGGACCCAGGCTCTGTTGAGCTGTGTCTGTCTGCTCAGTCACCCGTAGCATATTTGCCAGCCCTCACTACAGGTGCCAGGTGTCCAGTGCAGCCCAGGTATCATCACATTCTTACACACCAGCATCCAAGCTCAAGGAGGAGCTCTCCATCCCTTTCTTGTGTCTTTCTCAGAAGCCTCCTCTAATTACACACACACACACACACACACATACACACACACGGGGTTGGGGGGGATAGTCAACATAATCTGAGCATAGGAGAGAGCTGAACACAGGGACAAGAACAAGAGAGAAAGGGAATCGATTTGGGTAAGCAATCGATATTTTCTGCCAACTCAATGGTTCCTTTCTACCTTGGTGCGTTAGTGTGACCTTAGTTGCTGCTTCCTCTATTTAGAAACCTTTTCCCTTGGGTGTTTTTATTGTTGGCTCTCTTTTATCAAAAAGCCCTTTTCTGACTGCCTTATCTGGTGACACTCCCAGCTAGCCCTTACCTTCACGTTACCCTCTATTTTTTTTCTTTGAAATATTTTTCACTATCATAATTACATACAATGTGTCTGCAATGTGTTTCTCCCCACTAAAATATAAGAACCATGGTCCTTCTCTCTTATCACTATCTCACTGCTTAGAAAAGTACAGAGTAGACACCCAATAAATATTTTTTGGAAGAATTGTGACCTATAAATAGCCAATAAGTCCACTGAAGAAAGTTTCAATGTCCATCATTGAAATGCAAATCAAAGCTACCACTTCATACCCACTGGAGAGGCTGTAATAAAAAAGAGAGCATGTTGGAAGGGTTTTGTAGAAACTGGAATTTTCATATTTTGCTGGTACAAAAAAAAGCCTGGTAGTTCCTTAAAAGGTTAAATAAACTGGTCACGATGATGCTTGTCTATAATCCCAGCACTCAGGAGGCTGAGACATAGTGAGTTCAAGGGCAGCCTGAATTACGGAGGGGGATCCTGTCTCAAAAAAAAAAAAAAAAGGTTAAGTGCCTGCCTAGCAAGCACAAAATCCTGACTTTGACTGCTGGTCCCCCCAAAAATAAAAAAGGTTAAATATTTACTATATGATCCTGCAATTGAACTATTGAACTCCAGGATATGTACCCAAGAAAATGAAAACATCCAGATACAAACTAAGGCATAAATGTTCATAACAGCTTTATTTACAATAACCAAAAGGCAGAAATGGCATGAATGTCTGTCAAGTGATGAATGGATCAGTACATTTTGGTACATTCACATGATGCAGTGTTATTCAGCCATAAAAAGAATGAAGTTCCTGATACCTGCTACACGTAGATAAAGTTTGGCAACATGCTAAGTTAAAGAAATGAGCCACAATAGACTACATGTTATAGGATTCCATGAAGTAAAATGCCCAGAATAGGCAAATACATGGAAATAGAAAGTAAACTAAAGGTTACTCAGGTTAGGGAGAGACATTCAGACAGCAATAAAGGGGTTTCTTTTGGAGAGTAATGAAAAAATGATTGTGGTAATGATTATGAAACTCTGCATATATACTGAAGCATCTTTGAATTGTGCAGTTGACATGGATGAATTGTAAGATATGTAAGTAACATTTCAAATTTTAAAAAAATTAATCACAATTCTGAATTTGGTCAGATTTACAAGAATACTGTCACTCTTTATTCTGGTAGTGGGATCTGTAATTGTCTTTACAGTCAGTAAACATTAAGGTCTATGTATGAAGTTGTAGATGTATGTTTAAGAGATACTTTTCAGTCAGGCATGACAGCATACACTTGTAATGCCAGCACTTGGGAGGCTGAGGTAGGAGAGTCACTGCAAGTTCAAGGCCATGAACTCTAAAGTGGTATTTCCTTTATAGAGTTTTTGTTTTGTTTTTTGGTTCTGACTTTAATAAACAACTCAGAAAAGGCAAATACATGAACTTTTTATTAATTTTAGTATTTTTGTAAAAATACTGTGTGTCACCATTTTGTGTGTGTGTGTGTGTGTGTGTGTGCATGACAGACAGCCCTAATGAATAAAAGTATAATTGAATCTAATTATAGTGCCAATATCAAGGAATAAGGATAATACTTGCAGTATAGTGAGAGAAGTATACTAAAAATGTGATTTGGTTTTATGTTATAAAATTTACCAGTATATTATTCTGACTTTAACTTAGTACGTCTCCAGTATGTACTCTCATGTATCTTGACTAAACGTGTAAAATGAAGCCATTAACAATGAAATGGTGCCTAGAGTAGATACAAAACTTAGCTTCGATAACAACTAATTAGTGGTAGAATTGGAATTATTTTGTGGGGCAATATCTTGGTCACATAGCTGAAAATCAGACTTTCAAGCTTAGAAAAAAATATAGTTCTGTCTTTATAACGTGGGGGTAGAAAATATTTAAATAAGGAAAAATATCTACCCATAAAGTACGTGACTGTATTTGACATTACTTTTAGACATGAATTTAAAAGGACACAATTAATAACAATGGCTAAAATTATTGAATGCTTACTACATGCCAGCACAGTGCTGTATGTTGTCTGTGGTTACTTACATGTGCAGTAAATAAATATAAAATGACCTATAAGGGAATGACATGGCAATAAGCCACACCAACTTTTAAGATGGTGTATCAATACACCATCATGGATGAGGAAGTGCACAGAGGGTGTCTGCACACTGGAGATGGAAGGATTCAGTCCAATGCCAAGCTCACTGCAGTGTCCCATAAGAGCCCATATCAACAGGCCAATGGGTCTGCAAGAGAACACTGAAGAAGCTACGCCAGAAGGCTGAAGAGTCCTAGGCAGAAGCTGAACAGTCTGTGCCAGAAGCCAGGAGACGTCCATGATAAAGGCAACCACTGGCGCTCCTGTGAAGAACCAGCCATCAGTCCTTCCTCGTTTACCTTTTACTATATGTGGGCTACTCTCCTCTGGTAGGAGTAGCACTCACACCATCTGCCTGCCTTCTTCTTGCACAGGCTGAGGATGTTCTAAAGTAAGGACCCTGGCTGTCTGCTGAATAACTTAAACTTCAGGACCTTCTCATATTGACACAACGTATCAATTATTACAGCTGGTTATTACTTCTGGAAAGACTGGACTCAAACTAATGATCCTCTTGCCTCAGACTTCCAGACTGAGAATCCCATGTGTGGGATTATAAGCGCACGTGGCTTAAGAAGGGTTTTACTTTTGGAAAGGAAGGAAAAGATTGTATATGTGCTGCCAAAGCACAGGAAGGAAAACAAAAGGAGAAATGTAATTATATCCATATCCTGTTGTGTTTCATTATACCATGGATGGTGGCAGTGCACCGTGATTTAAAACATTGTTTTAATTAAAACTCTTGATTACAATGAGCATTTCACATCTTCATTGTGATGAAGCCAAGAAAGAAAAATTAGCATCTCAATTTTAATGTTCTCTTACTTACCAATTCATTCATTTTTCTTTGGTAGGCATCAGACCTAGAGCCTTTAGCATGCTGGGCAGGTGCTGTATCAGTGAGCTACACACCTAACTAAATTTTTTGGATAAACTTTAATACACTCTATCAACTGTACCAGTTTCCTGGCCAATAGCCAGTGATGTAGACATAAACAAACTGTAATCTCTAGAAACAGGCATGGTGTTTCTTTCCAGGGAATGGACTTAAATCAACAAAAACCTGACTCATCTTGTTTTTTTTTTTTTTATAATTTTATTTAAAGAGGAAAAAACAAAACAAAATAAAACAGAATAAAGGGTAGCAACCATACAGTATTCCAAGGAAAAAAGGAAAAGTACAAGAATAAAACCTAAGAAATTATTACTTGACTAATTACATACTGACATCTTGGAAATAGTTGTTCAAATTACAAAGTTAAAGCATGTAAAGTAGACATTCAAACAGTGAGACTGTTAACAGTTCTGCTCCACGATCTGACAAAAACAACAATATGGTCATCCATCTTACCCACTCAAATATACATGCAATTATATCAATAGGGTAAAATTAAATACAACAAAACAGAGCAAAGCGGATCACAAGAA